>PVJO010002070.1:0-153113 GCA_004026905.1 Hystrix cristata
TGGAACATGACCATAACCAGGGTTCTAGGCCGTCTTAGAAGACCGTGGTATACTGAACATATTTAAGACACTTCCTCTTCCTCCCCATATTCCTGACACATGATTAGTTAGAACGATTCCAATAACAAAGCAATTTTGTTGTTGCTGTTGTTGTCGTTAGGATGAGAAAATCACTGGAGTGACCATTCTGGAAATCTGCTCTGTATTTGAAGTTGCCTAAGGCTCCAACAAGGAAATAATAAATTGACATCCTATGAAGCTGAGTCCTGCCCCTTCTTGTCTGTTTCACACTACAGGCAGGTGTCTGAGTAGGAAGTTAGACACCCCTGGCAGACAGAGTTTCCTGCACTGTCTTGCTCTTGTCTGCCAGCCGGGCCCAGGTCACTCCTCAAGCAGAAGTGGGGAACAGCTGGTGTCTGTAAAGACAAGCAGGGGAGGAAGGATGGAGGGAGCAGACAGACAACATACTGGGCCAACAAACTGGGAGGCCCCAGCCCTGGGGACCCGGAAGAGGCTTAGGCAGAGAGCTGGCAAGAAGTGAGTCTGGGAAAAGGTGTTTAGAGTTTAACCCTGGCCTGGAGTTCATCCCAATAACTCCATTCCAGGAGGCCTAAGAAGCAAGACGCTCATCTCTGAGGAGAAGGGCAAGATTCTTGGGCGAGATCCAAGCCTGCTGCAACGAGATGCTGGAAAGGTTAGAGGCTGGTCTCTGTGGTTTAATTCTCTAGATTTGTACCTCATCTCTACTGCGCAGTAGCTGGGCAAACTTAACCCTTCCAAGCCAGTTTCATCATCTATAAAATAAAGATAAAAAGACAACACCTGTGACACAGCCATTGTGCTCATGAAATGCAATGATATGTAAATGCAGTTAACATTATGCTTGGCAAAGTGTAAGCGCTCAATAAATACCAGCTATTGTGATTGTTTGGTGTTAGGAAACCCCAAAGCCCACACATTGCTCTGTCACTTTGTGCAAATGATTTCACCTTTCTGAGTCTCAATTTTCTACCTTACTAGATCTTTCTGAAGTCTAAATGAGAGAGTATGCGGAGATCCCACAGCCACGTGGTAAGTGCTCAATTAATGGACTTCTTTGACTTCAAGAGTGTGATTGAAGCATATCTGCCCTATGGGTGGGTTTCTGAGTGCCAGCTTCAGAGGAAGGGAATTTCCAATAATATGGGTCTGGGGCCAAAGGGACAGGTGGGAATTAATAGGTCCAACAGGTAGGGGCAGGGGACTGAGAGGAAGAAAGCCCTTCTCTTCCCCTAAGAGACTTCCTACTGTGGAAGCTGGAGACAGAAACCAGAACTTTCTCCTGCACTGTGAACACCCTGGGGGACTCCTGTTTCGGCTTCTTAGGGTACCGGCGGTGACTGGCAAGGTTGGAGCCTCATCCACCACCACTCAGTCTCCTAAGCGCTCTGCGCCCACACTGGTCCACCCGTGCCATGAGGTTCTGAACACTGACCTGGCAGAGTTGACATGGTGATCCGAGAAGGTAACAGAGGCCAGGTGGCCAGTCTGCAGAGGTGGCAGCTCACTCCTCTCTGCCTATCATCCACTAGAAACCAGTCTGCTGCAAGGAGCAGCTGGAGACAAATTTTTAAGAGGATGAAGTTTACTTAGAAGTTACACTGGGAAATTTAAATTGTAGGGAATGGAGTGTTATTCGAGAAATCTCTTCTTTCCAAGAGTTAGACTTTCATGCATCTCTAATTTGAAAATATACAAACACCCGTGAGTAGCAGAAGTAACTATGCCAAAGTCATCCCTGCCACAAGACAGCCCTATAGTCTGTCCGATTCTGATATCACATCCCCAGGCCTGCCCCCAGCTCCTTCAGCTGTCAGTGCTCAAGTCCCTTCTTCCGGCACAGGGACAGTTTCTCTGACCTGCGAACTGTTCTCCCCGAGGCCCTGCACTTCTTCCATCGCCTCTTTGCAAAGGTGACTGAATGCAGCACTCACTGCTAACATCGGGCTCCCTGACAAACGGCGAGTCTCACAGGGCAGGAGCCGCAGCTGTCTGATCTCGCAGCCTGGCCCAGCGTGGGGCACACAGAGATGCCCAGTGGACACAGATCTCAAGGAGGAAGGGAGCCTGGTCCACTGCATTCTGTTGCCTCAGCTAACAGGAAGAACAAGGAGCGGAGGTG
Organism: Hystrix cristata; assembly: GCA_004026905.1. Taxonomy (NCBI): domain Eukaryota; kingdom Metazoa; phylum Chordata; class Mammalia; order Rodentia; family Hystricidae; genus Hystrix; species Hystrix cristata. Next base: position 2,162 of record PVJO010002070.1, read on the forward strand.
GAAGATGATCACCTTCTATACAACAAACCCCAACTACCTTCACAATGCGGGTGGACAAGAAAAGAAAAAGAGACAAGGAACACATTGAAGCAGGAAAGAACTGATTCTGGGCCACTTAGTGAGGGGTAGTACTTAACTCAGGACCCACAACTGGACCTCACTCAGGAGCAGTCAGAAGGGCAACTGGCGTTCTTATGTACGTGTACACACTGGAACCAAAGTGACTATAGGAATCTGAGATCTGCACCCGAACCACTCAGTCTTATGACTTCATTTCCCTCCCATGCACTCTGTAAAAAGAGTAACTTAAAGACAACACTCTCCTCCCCAAATACTTAGAGATTTTACTGCATAAATTACAGTAGGGAGGAAAATTATTTTAATCAGAGCTGTGCTTTCGCCAGCTGATGGTGTGAGACAGGGTCATAATTCTACAGAAACTTCTATTTAAAACACAGACTTCACTTTCCATTCGTTTTCAAAAACAGCCTACTCCACTGGAGTGGAAATGACATTACTGTAAAATATATTGATTGGAAAAAGGCATAAAGAGCCTTAAAATCTTTACACTTTTTAGGTCGTTTCAATTTTAAGAATCAATTTAAAAAGAATAGGGCTGCAGAAGATTTATGTGCAAAAATGTTCATGAGATAATTATTTATCATTTAAAAAAATGAAACAATTCAAAAGTTAAAATGAAAAAGTAAATGAATACCAACATGATTGTACATCACAACTATATAATAAATAGAAATACAACAAAAATACAGCTGAAAAGCTTACACTAATATTTGATAGCTCCACATATAATCCTTTCTGTTCTAAGTAAACAAAACCAAAGAAAACAAGATCCCAGACTGGAATGGAGGGATATATACATGGACACATATGTCCTCACACAAAACAAAATATATAGAATCAAATATCCCCGAAAGAAAGCAGAGATTATCTTTTTAAAGAGTGAACATTTTTGTTCTCTCCTCTTTGGATTTTCCTAGGAATAGAATTATATATTGTCTCATAATTAGGAAAAACAGTATAATTTATTAATAAAACATGAAATTAAAACACATGCCTTCAGTGTTCTACTGAAAAAAAAAAAAGAACCCAAAGCCAAAAAAGGGGAGGGATACTTAAAAATGTCACCTACAGAGGATCAACTGACCCCAGAGAGCCTCAGCATCCTCATTTGTCAGCCAGGAACAGTCCTGCCACTTGAGCGTGTCCCCGTCCATCCCTGCACACCAGGGTCAGAGCACTTTCCTTAAAGAAACCAACCCTCTTGGGAGTGTCGTAACAGCCAGATCACTTTTGTGTGCATCCTAATGCCAAAGGAAGAAAATCACAACTAACCCATTTCCCCTGTGTTTGCAGTTCTACAAGTGGAAAAGCCAAATAGAAGATAAAATGCCCAAAGAGCATCAGCAGTAAGCGGTTTGTTTGGGGAGGTCTCATTTTCTCCCCCCAACCCCCATTCCCTAAGTTCATGTCCTCTCTAGGACTTTACCTGCCAGTCTCCTGCCCCGAACGCTCTTTCCTGGCTGCCTCCTGGCCCCTTCCCCTCATCCTTCGAGTTTTGCTATAAGTGCCCTTGGTTCCAGGACCTTCTCTGACGCCTCACCTCATACCACCTGGTACTTCCTTTCTAAAAGTGCTTTCTGCCCCCCACTCTTTTAATTTGCTTCTCTGTCTGGAAGCTCTGGGGGCCACATCAGCAAAGACCATCCAGGGCCCAGCACAGGACATTAGCTCAGCTAATGACTACAGGATTTAAAAAAAAAAATGAAATAAAGCTTACAGACTAACATAACCAGGGCATCCGGTCATCCGGCATGTGGGAGTGACCACAGCCCAGCACACAGGAGAGGTGGGCAGAGGTACCTGTGAACCACCCACCTTTTTGGTCTTCACCGTGGAGGTGCAGCAGTCCCCACCATCGTAGTTGCAGAAGGCTCGATTGTTGATGGCGTCACAGTAATTGTCTCCCATGAAGGGCTGCACAGGAGGGGAGAGACAGGAAGGAGACAAGATTTTGTCAGAAGGGGACCTGCCCTCAGTACTTCATCAATACCCCTTTGGTTGTATAGCAGCCTTGTCAAGCTCACAAACATCTACGTCAGCCACCTGGCTTCAAGTCCCAAACCCCTTTAAGAAATTAGGATTTTACTATTCATAAACACTCTTATCTGCCGCATTTTCCCCAACTGGAGTACTGTTATGCTCAGAGAAATACTCGTGAATGCCAGAGTATGCAAAGCCACAGGAGAGATGACTTCCATCCTCCTGAAACAGAAGGGTCACTCTTTTTGTAGAAATGATCAGAAAATTTGATCCCACTTCTCTCACCTTCCCTGGCAGTGGGTAATTAAAAAAACATAATTTGTAATAAAATACATGCAAATAAATTGGTAAGTGGAAGGTAAACTGCCTAGCATAAAACATGAGAATTCTTAAGAACTAGGCACAGTGATCTGTGGATAATAATGGTGGGTTCCCTGACAAAAGAATATAGATGGATTCAATGTCACATGAATTACATGTTTGTTTTCTTTTTCCCAAATAACACGTGAGGTGGGCATTATCACTCCCACTTTACAGACGAAGACTCTGAGACCCAGAGTAAGAAACAGACTTGGTGAAAATCGCACTGGCAAACAAAGAGCAGTGATTTAAACTAATTTGGCTTTATGGGGTTTGTTTTTTCCACCTTCACCTCACTGCTTTAGGATGTTCCAGTTTCCACTGATTTATTTTTTTCTTCTGTGTGCCTCCAACCATGTGATGCTCCAGAGATGAGGAAAAGATGATAGAGGGAATCATTACTGATCTGAGCAAAGAGCCTCAGTCTCTTTGACTCCCCCACCACATGCAGGTCCCATCCCAACACTTAGCACACCATATTCTGTGGTCCAGTTCTGTCTTCATAGCAGGTGCAAGACTGAGCTCCTAAAAATATGAGCAATGTCTAGTTCATCCTTGTCTCTGAATTACCTAGTCTGTCTTCCAATCACCTAGAAACCCTTCTGATTCGAGTGCTGGTTGGGATTTCTAATGCTCTGGGAGTCACTGATGGGAAAGGAGATACCACTGTGTGTCTAAGACCACTGGATCCTAGCATAGTCCCTCTGGTTCAGTGGCCTCTTCTCCATCCTGAGTGCTCTGCAAAGACCTTAGCCCACAGGAAGTCCAATCCGTGTGGCATCCCTGGCTTTCGCATCTCTGTTCCAAATCCTCCTTGCTGGTCTTTGTGCCTTCAATTCATGATTCCAGCGTCCATTTTATCACTTCCCTTCTGGAGTCTAAGATGATCTTAGCAAAGTGGAGCTAAGAATAGGTACTGGGTTCAGTATTCTGCATGTGTACACAGGGATGCAAGCTCAGGTGCGGCCCCTCTCTGTGGCTACCATGACGAACATACTATTACACTCCAAGTAGAGCAGGGGGCACGAACCACACACAAAGGACAAACCTGTTCCTTTTCTCTTTGCCCCAAGAGTCTGCCTATGGGCTACATCTTTGTATTCTTCCTTGTAATGGTAGTACATGGACAGACTGATAAAGGAGACCAATTGTCTCTTCCTTAGAATAAAAGGAACGAGCTTGGTAAAGGAGTAGCTGGAGAAGAGAAAGAAGAAAAGAAAAAATAAAGGTTTTGTTGTTCTTGTTGTTGTTGTTCTTTTTGGCTTCTGAAAAAATCTCCCGTCTCATTACTAGATACCCTGACCTACGTGCCTTTTACTATAGCCACAACCATGCATCTATCCACATATTCATTCTCTATTCCACCTTACTTATTGAAGGCCTGCTACATATTGTACTAAGAAAAATGATATCTTTCTCTCTATCCTAGTAAAGAGAAAAGTCCTTAGTCAGATAGCCACACATTTAATTGGCCGGTTTCTACTCTGAGAAGAGATATGAAGTAGAATACATGGTGCTCTTAGAGTGAAGAATTTGATCTAGTCAGGGAGCTGTGTAAAGGTGTCCCCGAGGAAATGGCATTTCAGATGAGATCACAAAGATGGATAAGAGTTAATTAGGAGGGGGAATTTCTAGAGACAGAACAGCATGAAGAAGCTCTGCTACTTAGAGATTTCTCTCCTCTCTGGTATTTCTCTATTGCTAGTTTTATTGATAAGGCAAGCAACTCATCCTTAAAGATCTAGCTCAAACATTACCTCTCCAAAATACCTTTTGTAAGAGTCCAAAGATGCTCTGAACTCTTCTCCAGCTTCCTGTACTTGCTCTAGTTATAGTTTTGGTACACTGTTTTATGATTCTCTCCTTAATTATCTAACTTCTTTGCTACACTGTAAGTTCCTGATGGGCAAGGAATATTTGGGTCCATTTTCCTATCCTAGATTTTCTAGGAAAATATCTGGCAATTTGAGCAAAGCCTTCTAAAATATATATTCAGGGAATGTTTATTCAGCAAAATGGACGAGCAGATGAGTGACTGGATGGGTGAATGAATGGATGGATGAAGGGCTGAAGGACAACAGCACAGATCACTCAAGAAGAGCATGGCTACTGTCTTCGTTTTCATAAAACCGTGTAGTCCCGGAACCTGGAATAGTGACTGGCATAGAATAGGAACGCTGAAGCTTTGATGAACAAGTGAGTGGTCACTTTGGACACGATCTGGACCAGAGGGAAGGGCTCTGGAGCCCCCACCCCTCTGCTCTGTCTTGGCTACCTCTAGATGTCTGAGGCTGGATTGAGTCCTCCCTGGTCTCAGAACTTTTTCTAGGCACACTTTCAGTTCCAGATAAGGTGCAAACTCTCAGCTGTAGGCTAAAGAGGGAAGGAGAACAGGAGGGACACCTGCAAGGGCGGCGGTGATAAGTATCGCTGCCAGGGCTGGGGCCTGGCAGGTGAGGGTCTCTTGGCCTCACTGCTGAGTCCAAGGACAGATCGGATTCCGCTGTCACGCAGGGTGCCCAGACCGCCGACTCAGCAGAATGGGGGCCCAGGTAACCTAAGCTGCCTTTTCCCCAAATGCTGTAGACAGAGAGGTGGAAGAAAGCAACAGCCACAGGCCTTGGCCTTGTCTTTCTTGGTTGAAGCTTGGGACAATGGCAGCTCTTGGACCACAATGTTGAGCTTCCTGAAAAGATGCCACACGGGGCCCTAGCTAATGCACAGAAAGAAATGTGTGGCCCAGGGACAGCATGGTGACTTACAGATCAGGGAACAGCTCCCAGGCAGGGGCCAGCCTAGCAGAGAGGCAAAAGCACCAGCCTGGAAGGCCGGAGACCTGGCCTTGTGCCTTCATCCTGTGGCCATTATGCTACACGAATTTAGACCAGCTCCTCACTAGCTCTCATTTTCCACTCTACACAGCAAGCAAACAGAGCTAGAGCATACTAACATCCTTCCCTATTCTAGACCCGGCCACCATCTGGGCTGCTGTTTTCCATCTTTAAAACAAAAGATCAGCTTTAAATGACCTAAAAGAGCCTTTTGTGGTTATAACATTCTAAGAGTTTCATCAAGTATGCATCATCTTCTAGGGCATGATTTGCTCCCTTTCACCTGCATGCTCCTCAGTGGGCTTTGTTGGGGCGGGAGGAGAAACCACAGAGATTTGACATCCATCTGGAGGGAATTTTGAGCCTCCTTTTCATGTCCATCTGAGAGCCACCAGGGCAGAGTGGTACACAGAAAGGTCCCTGGGTTCTGTGCATGACCCTCCCTTGAGAACTCAGCTGAATCCCAAGAACCTGCCCCACCCCCACCTTGTCACTGATACACAGAGCCACATCGCCATGATTCCAAGTCCGAAGGACACCTCAACTGTGAAGTCAGAGACACTTAAGACCAGAAAGGATCCTCCCCTTCACCTCAGTGGTTGAGTTTAAGGCATCCATATTACTTCTAGAGTTGCAGAATGAGTGAATAACTAAGATGTGGGTCAGAAACAACTGATCTGGAAGCCATGACCATGAGTAAAATGGGAATTTAAAAAAAAGTCTCATACAGCTGTGTTTAGGCTAAATGTGATAATGATAGTTAAAGTCCTGCCATATTATAGATGCTAAAGCAATATGGCCTCTTTCCCTTCCTTTCCTACAGACCCAATATTATATAGGCCAAAGGTTTTGGAGAAAGAAAAGCCTAGTTTGGAATCCTAACTCTGTTACCTGTTAAGTATATTTTAAAATAAGTTTTTCATTTCTCCTGTGCTTCACTTCCATCATTTGTAAAATGACATTGCTGATCCCTGTCCAAGAAGTCTGCCAAATGGATATTTACAACACCTAGTAGGTACAGCAAATGGTAACCCTAAGAATACAACAATAACAGCATTAGAATCACTTGTAGGGAGCCGAGGAGTCTTTCTTGTGACTCACCTCACAGCCTTTGACACAGTGGATCAAAGCAGGATGAGGGTACCACTTGAGACCAGCAGTGCAGACAACTTTCTGCAAGGAAACGGAGAAAGAGGTCAGATGGGTTTGGGATGGGGAGGGAGCCACCTCTCTGTTGGCACCACATGCAACCACCCCAGCCCTGTTTAGAAATTCCAAGTCCTGACCTCACCCTGGTATTTACATGGAGAACTTGCCCAAATACTTGCAATAACAGGAGCTATAAGATTAAAATAATATTTGTACTCAACCTATGTGTCATGATTCTATATTTCCCTGGCAAGAGCAAGGGTTGAGGAGGAGGAGAACTGGGAGGTGGAAACATGATTAGAAAGATACTTTAGAAAATTCTTGGCTGATCTTTGACCCATTGGTATAATTGGGAATAAGGTGGGAGGAAGAAAGAGAGTGAGTGTGAGTGAGTGTGTGTGCGTGTGTGTGTGTGTGTGTGTGTGTGTGTGTGTGTGTGTGCATGCATTTGTAAGGCTGCAGCAGGAATATGGAGAAGGCTGTGGAGCAGTATTTTCCCAAGCATGAGCTGAAGACTATTTTCATCAAAACCCCCGAAAGAGCATGTTAAAAGGCATATTCTTTGGATGTAATGAATTTGAATGTCTAAGGCCAGGGCCTGGGACTGTACATTTAGACAAAAGGAGAAGTAGGGAAGGGCAAGTGGAAAAAAGTAGACTAAAGATATACCATGTACAGGAACCGAAAAACCTCAATGGATGTAAACATTATATGCTGTAAACCTGAGCTAAGATTGGTAATATTGATAAGAATGAAATGGGGAAAGGGGAATTAAAGAAGGAGGGAGAGAAGAGGAGGGAAGAGGAATAGAAAAAAAAGAAACAAGATGTATTATGTACATGTGCCCACTCATCAAGATGACTGTACACTGCGTGTACTGTACAAATGTACTAGTAAAACTTTTTAAATTAATAAAAAATTAAAAAAAGCTGGACTCTGAGTCGCTTCTGATGCACACTACAGCTTGAGAGGCAGTGGGCTGGAGGATGGAAGAGACAGCGAAAGGCAGAGAACCTCCCTGCAGTCACTGCGTCACTACGTGGACCTGCTCACAATCCCCTGAGGCTGCCCACATTTTCGTAACAAATTTTAGACAATTTTTACTTGCTGTTCCTTTTTCCTGAAATACCTTTCCCAGTCTTGGCACTTGAAGAATCCTTATTTATCTCTTAAATTTTTGCTCAAGACTTATTTCCTCTGTGGTGCTTTTCTTAACTTGCTCAAGCAGAGTTCACAGGTGTGCATATATGTACTTATTTATAGCTTCCTTTAATAATAATAATTATGATGATGATGATAGTGACAACTGAAATGTATTGAGTGTATCCGTGGTGCTAATTACTTTATGCGTTATTTATTTCTTGCCACATACTGTGAGGTGGGCATTCATCTTGTGTCAGACGAGAATAAATTCCCCAAGCTCCATGGCTGCTACATGAGGAAACCAGGGTTTGAAACAAGTAATTGTTCCAGAAGAGATTTAAGACAGCTCACAACGTAAAATCCTACATGATGGCAGGTTTTTAAAGTAGATGAAAGATGGAAGATAAACAAAAGTGGGAAGATAAAACATTATCAGGAATGAAGCTATCATGAAAATCCTAGAAGTTCCCTTTTAAATTCCCCAGAGATGCCTCAGTTTTCATACTGGATTATAATTTTTTTCTGTAGGAAAATGAAATAAAATGGCACAAACTCGATTGTGCAGTGAGAGGCAAAAGTGTGGGGACAAGCCACGGAGTTTGTATGGTTAGGTATTGCTCTCCTGGCTGAGTGCCTGCTGATTCATTTTAATTAAGAAATGAACAGGCACATGGGCCAGAATGTGGGAAATCCCTGTGACCTGCTCATTTTCTCGCTGAGGGAAGAGCTATAATATGGAAGCCAAAGTGTAACTAAATTTCTTCGGAAGATTTGTCAAAGGGAATCACACACCACCAGGCCAGAATTGGGTTGGATGCCTTTGTTTTCCACTCCACACCAACTCTGGTTCATATGTTGGATTTCCCATGCCTGGAATGGTGCCTGATGCACAGAGGGTGCATAATAAGTATTATTCTACAAAGGAATGGGTCCATCTCCAAGCAGAGATGATTCTACCCTCAGACAACAATTTCTTGACTTGTCTTCTCCCTCCTAGAGTGGCAGAAGAGCATCTATAAGGTCAGCAACAGTATCTAACTTAGAGGGTCAGCTTAGTGTAGACTGAACTAAGGATCTTGAACCAAGAACCTAACTTGAGGATCTATCAGTCTGTCTCACAATGTGACATCTACTATCTAGTCCCCCGCTGCCTATATTGACACAGTCTACCTCTCCCGATCTACGCACAAGTGGTCTATGGGAAAGACCATGGGATTTGAAAAAGGACAGATGTGGTTGCAATTCTGGTTTGAAATTCCTTTCTAAGTACCCACTGTGACACATGTGAAATGGTACTGAAAATGTCAGAGGCTTGTTAAGATGATGCACTGAGATAAATGGGTATGGAAATATTTTTGGACTGATTTCTTAAGTTTCTTGAGGACAGATGCTGGGTGTTGGACATCTTTGTTTCACTCCAGGGTCAGGCATGGAACACAGCAAACACACACACAGGGAAGAATGCGAGTGTCTTGGTATTCCTGTTTCATCTCTGCTTTGCATCCATGAGCGGACAGGATCATCTGCTTTAATTCTCTGGAAAACTTTACCCAGACTTCTCTGAGTCTGAGTGTCTGTCCTCAGCCCAACTCCAGAGATGCTGGAGAGCATTTGGTAAAGATTCAAGAAGTAGAAAACAGCAGGGTTAGGGTCCACCAGTGACTTGATGCCCATCCCTCCCCCTGTTTATTTGAGAGCTAATTTAATCCATCTGCAGGAGTGTCTTGGTGTAATTGTACAAGTTTCTGCCAATTGAGGTTTACCTGACACGAGTTCAGAAAATGGACTTTTATACTATCTGCATAAGCCTATTTATCTTTTCAAGGCTTTTGCATTTTCCACTATTGCTCAGGTCTGCGGGGCCCACCTATCTTACTACAGGGCCCCTCTGTGTGCTAGGGGAACTCAGGAAGGGGACAGGCAGTGGGAACCAGAGGAAAGGCGAGGCTGCTTAGAGCAGAAGTTGGGAGACCCCAGATGGGGCACCTCAAGTGTCAGCCTCGTGCTTCCTAATGCCAGTGAGACATCTAGCCCAACCAGAGCCCTCCAGAGTAGGCTGCGTGAGAAGTTTTCATTTCTTGCTTTGGTATTTAGGAAGAATGGGTTATTTTTTCTTCCTGACTGCAACTGCCATTATCACAGCACTATTGGCACCACTGTTGTTTGGTACCACCAGCGTCAGCAGTGACATCACCAGCACTACTGCCATCATCACCACTGTCAACCTCGTTCTCTTCTTTATCTTCATCAGCACAATATCAGCACCACCTCCACCACCACCACAATCACCATCACTAAAACATGAGCACTACCGTTCCATCAGTACCGAAACCGTCATGGTCTTCAGCAATATCAGCCGAAAATCTCCACTGAATATTATGCTCGGTGGTTTCCCCATGTTGGTGACTTACTAGAAGCATGACACAGACATTATTTTACACTCCAGTTTGCACAAGAGAAAACTGAGGACTGAGAAGTTAACCTGCTCCAAATCATGAAGTTGGCAATTCAACCCACAGCTGTCTGATTTTGAAATCTAGGTTTTGAACACCGTATTGTCCTTCAAAGTCTCAGAGCCATGGAAGCTACAATTGTAAAGTGGCTTCCTCTTTTAATCCAGGAGAAGGCCACGGTTCTTTGAGACAAATGTGGTGGGGAGAGTGTCCAAAAGACGAGGTCTAGAGAAAACAGGGCCCACTCAGAGCTGAGGATGTGTGGGAAGGCATCTTAAGAAGTCCTCCTCACTGAGGCCCAGATCTGAACCCTCCTGAATGTCTTCTCAGACGAGCTCTCCTTTTCCTTGATTTATAGGAGCTGCCAGGAGTGAATCATATCAATGACCATTATTCTTCTTGCCTTTTGTTAGCAGGCAGTAAGTTTATGCCTTTCTTCTGAGTGTCTTAAAAGCCTAGACACTTCCATCTGTCTCCCTAGTGTTTACACCATGCCTGCCATTTGGAAATACATAATCAATGTTTACTGAATGCACAAAGGGAAAAACAAACACATGATCAGATGAGCAAATGTATGAGTGAATGAGAAACCAGTAGACTCTGGCTGCATCTCTTCTTCTACAGAAGGGAAGTTAGTATCTCCATCTAACACATGGAAAGAGCTGGACTCCCCAGTCACCGGAGCCATTCTCTCTCATCTCCAGATCCTGGGCAGAGTTTCCTCCTATGCTGCCTTCTTTTCAAGGAATGAATTCTGTAGCCTGTCTTCACGTATTGCATAGGTTTATTTTTCAGAGTGTGCGGCACGCGTTCCTTGCAGGATGGAGTTAAGCAGAATTAGCTGACTGAACCACATTATGTGAGCTGGGTGGTTACAACCTCTCCGAGCCTGAGCTCCATCTGAGAAACCACAACAGCCTTCACTCTAGGGGGTGTGACGGAGGCACAATGAGATAGCATATGTGTAAGTGTCCCAGCCGGTGTGGCCTTTATCACGACTGTCAGTAAGTGGTAATTTCTCTTTCCTTTCCTAATCTCACCCATTCCTCTCTCTCTTCCTCTCTTCTCCTCTCTCTCCTTCTCTTTCCTCCTCCCATGCCTGCTCCAGAGGCGTTAGGAAAGCTAAGGATTTGGCTACCTAAAGAAATTACATGCTTCTGAGCATGACGGTTGCACCTTCTGTTGTAAAACTCTCCTGTCCTCCCTAAGCACAGGGCCACGCAGGGTAGATTGCAAGCACTCTCTAGGAGCTGATGGGGGCGGACCCCCCAGCAGCCCAGAAAACCCTAAACCCGAGCTGGTAGAACCCATCTTAGCCAAAGGTTGCAATCCCGGAGCTTCTAGGATATACAACCCACACAAGTATTTGCTTTGGCATACAGATGCTTGAAAAAGATCAAAATTTGTTGCCAATATCACAAGAGATTCCACATTTTAAAAATTCCAGATTTATTGTGCTCAAGAAAAAAATGGAAAATGTGGCTCTACTAGGCCCACATTTCCACACTGCTGCACTTGGCTAGATCTGCCCCACTCTGGAAACAGCCAAAAAACAAAGATGTTTTTCATGGTTCACCACAGTCTCTGCTATTCCCCATAGTCTCTCCAGCATTGAGCTAGAAAGGCAGTTGTGTTTATCACTGAGTGTGTATAATTTCATTTATTCAGTTGGAGGAAGAGTTCTCTGTATTTGTATCTCTTTCCAAAGTACATGTTGGGGAGGAGGCTTAAGAAGGTGATGACTTAAACAAAAAGAGATAATTTTTTTCTTTATCGAAGTTAAAAATGTGCCTATGAAAGAGGGCCACGAGACATGTACTCTATGATTTAGGTATATGAAGTCCAAAAATAAGCAAAACCAGTTTACAGAGATAGAGAACAAAATACCTGTTACCTTGGTGGTGGCAGCATTGCCCAGCAGGGGAAGGGGAGTATTTCCTGGAGAGGGGTAAAGGTCCACATCCTGATATGGGCAGTGGTTTCATGCATGTGCACAAACATAAGAATTTATCAAGCCTTATGCTTTACATGAGTGTGTAAGTTACATCTCAGGGTCAGGGACTTTGCTCAACTGATGGAGCACTTGCCTAGCAAGTGCAAGGCCCTGAGTTCGATCCCCCAACACCCTCTTCCCCCTCAAAAAAATCACATCTCAAAGAAAAGGAAAGAATTTCAGTATCTACCAAGTTTTCTTTCTTAATTTGAGTTAGTATATAAATGGGTGCTTGCTATATTTTTGTCAGTTTTTAGGACTTTCAGAAATACTGATGGTAAACATTATGACTGCTGATAATAATACGCCTAAGTGTTCCAAAGTGCAGAATAATACGCTGGACCAGCTTCCCTCAGCCATCACACCTTCCTGGTACTGCAGGTGTTTGAGTTTGTGTCGTCTGACTTAGAGCTAGCTTTTGTATGAAAAATGGCCTGGAGGAGCGGTGAGATTTGCCCCAAGACATAGAGCAGAGCATGGAGGTGCCAGGGCTTGGACCAGCACTTTCGTCACCTCACCCAGCAAGCATACGTATTTACTGTGCATGGACTCTGTGCTGGGCCCTGAGGGAGTTGCCTCAGGAAATAAAATGGTCACAGTCCTGCCTGCACAAGTTTGCTATCCTTGCATACTAATGACACCTGATCTCAGCATTGATAGTCACTCATCTACACGTCATTGTATATGTTAGTTTATTAAAGGGCTTAAAATAGAGTCTGTCATGGGCACACGGAAGTGTTGATCTGCAGCCAGCTTACACAGGCTCAAGAGAGCCATTAGTACCTGAACCCTCCCAACTTTGTGTTCAGTGATGGGCAACTGGACGCCTTGACTTCTGCGATGGTGGGAGTATTTACACTGTGGAAATTGGCAAATGCTACAAATTACAGTGGAGAGGTAGTTGTCAAACATTGGTCAGCACAAGCCTGGTAAACAATTTGTAAATATCTTGCCTTTCTGATTATTGCTCCACATCCACAGGGGTGGCATGGGTGGAGTAAACTGAGGCAACGGACTGATCCTCATCCTTCTCCGATTCCTCTTCCACATGTGGCTTCCATCTCTGAGCTCCTATTTCCTTCACTGGAAACATGAGAAGCCCAGTGCCCACCTAGTTCACAGGGCGTGGTGGGAGGCGTGTGTGCGTGGTGGGGGTGGATGGGAAGCCCGGCCCAGGGCCTGATCACAGCAGGCAGTGTCCCTTCAGTGTCCGTTCTTGCCTCTCATTCTCTTGCCCTGGGAGGAGGTGTTGGGAGCTGGAGCAGAGTCCATCCAGACCACCCTCTCTCACTGTTGTGTGAGGCCATCCCTCAGGGGGCCGAGGAGTTAGTCTTGGCCTCTCTAGGCCCGGAAGTGCCAGCACTGCAGCTCTGTTTGTGCGGCTCAGCGCCGAGGGGCAAGGGTGCAGTACGGGCCAGCTTCTCTGCCTTCTTCCTGGAAATCATCAATCTATGCCCTTCGCCCTCCTCCCTTTTTCTACATTTTTTTCCTCCTGGATAATGAGGCCTCCAGAGACCGGTGGAGGTCTGAACCTCGTTATGGCTCTCTCTGTAGGCCGGCATCAATAAAGGCAGGCAGACCAGGGAGTAGGGTGGGGGCTGGGGCGGGCAGGCAGCGGGTGGGCGACTGGGGGGGTGGGTGGCCTGCAGGCTTTCAGATCCTTGGATTTATTTCACAGTGAATTATAACTGAACTCTTTAGTGCCCGAGGCTCACAGAGGGAAGGTGGGGTTTACTCAGGGGGCAGGAAAGGCTGCAAGTGGGAGTTCAGTCAGGCCGAGAGGACCCCGACTCTGGGGTGGCAGGGAGGTCTCTCACTGCTCTGGAGCATGGCAGAGTGGAGTGGGTGAAGGGTGGGAGGGGCTGGTGGGAGGGGCTGCCAATCACGAGTCAGGACTGGTAGGTGGTGGGCTGGTCTAGCTGTCTTGCCTGTGCGAGTCTGTGTGATCCTTAGTTTCTCTACCTGTGCAATCAGGGGCTTGGACTTAGTGATCTCCAGCTGTCTCATGAGTCTGACGTACACGGTGTGTGCACATTCCTGAGTGTTCTTGCACATCTGTGTATGCCAGAACATTCTCAGGGTACCGACGTGGGGATTCTGGCTCAGGAATGGGGAAAAGACACTCTGAGGTGGGGGACACGGAGGAAGGAGCCTGTGGCTAGGGAAATGGTCTGTCCTGTGGGTGTGTAGAGAGAAGGACAAAGGATGGAGATGAAGGGGGAGAGCGTGGAGGGAAGCAGCAGAACCAGATGAACATGCTATGACATGAAGGAGAGAGAAAGAGTGAAAAGTAGAGGCACAATAAAAGGACATGAAGTTGGAGAGACAAAGAGAGAGACAGGAAACAGAGAGCAGTGGAAGAAGAGAAATAGGAGAGAGAATGGAGGGGATGTGGAGGCTGGGATGGGCGGGCAGTGGCAGGGTCTGGCCAGGTCCACAGGCCAAGAGTGCTGAGTAAGCCCCCAGCTCATCTGAGAAATAGTACACCCCATATCAGGTTCTGTGCAGCTATCCGGATCTCCATCTGCCGCAGGCTGGCAGACGGCAGCTCCCAGCAGCCTGGGCGGAACTCTGCTGCCGCCCCCTTCCCTGTCTCTCCGAGGTGAGGAGCCAGTACCCAGAGCTACCATGAGGCCTGGGAATGGTGCTGCCCTGAAGGACAAGCCACATCCACTCTGGGGCCCCAACTGCTCAGGTGACACAAGGGCAAGTGGGAATGACCAACCTCAAAGTCAAACCGTCATTGTCCCAAAGTAGGGGGTTGGATGGTCGTTAGGCCAGCCCGACACTGCAGGAAGCCCCCAGCAGCTACAGCTGAGCATGGCTTTGGCCCCTTCTTCTGGGCCCACGGTGACACTCTGGAGCACTCAGTGTCTACAGGGCCAACCACGACCCTCCCTCCTACCCCTGAGGTTTAAATATCATTCATGTGCACAGCGCCAGGCACATGACTGCAGTAAGTGCTCTGCAAACAATAGGTGTGTGTGACTGGGGTCCTGCAGTTAACATGACATGTCCATTGCTTCCCCCCCAAACAGGTAAAGCGCAGGAAAGAAAGCAGAGATGGAGACCATGTGGGGTACAGGGCGCCAGACTGAGGGCGCCAGAGAAACTAAAGAGCACCATCCTTACGCGCGTGGACTTGCCGGGCAGGCGCTAGGCTGCAATCTGGCTCTCTGCTCCCTACCTAAGTGTTCTTGGTGCTTCGGTTTCCTGACCTGTGAACCAGGGACACGAGGACCCTTTTCCCCAGGCCCTCGTCAGCACTCAGTGGGACAATAAATAAAAAGCCCTTAGTGTAGGGCCTGATGAGAAGTAGTAAATAATTACAAACTGGAGAAATGATTATAAACACATCGCCACACTACAGGGCAGGTATGAGGATGAAATGAAATTCTGCAGGCACAAGGATGGACCAGCTGGCAATGGCATCTCCCCTGCCCTTAGCTGATCTCTCACCTGCACTCGTGTCGGGTTGAGCCAGTGAGGGATGTCACGCACAGTCACGTTCGTGGGCAGGATGATGGACTCGCTGTTGTGGTCCAGGCAGGAGGTGGCGCACTCTGACCCTGAGGGGAAGCACAGTGCAAGTTGGAGGCTCAGGCAGACTCTGATGCCCATAAACTGACTTCTCTGCTACTCCCCGATCCCCAGTGGACTTGGCTGCCCCATCCTCAGGACAGCTCCTTTGACAGGGCCACCCCTCGCCTCCTCGACTCCATTCACTTGTCTCCAGTTGAGCTGGCAGCCGCCGCCCCCATCTCTGGTGCTGAGTCCAGTTCGGTCATGCATCTCTGTGCAAAAACCTCACTGACACTGCCCGTGTCTAGGATCAAGTCTGCCCCCTTGGCCAGCTTCAGTGTTTGCCACAGTCTGGTCAGCCTCCTCTCCACCCATCATTTCCATATCCAGGCTGGTCCAGTGCAACTAAACTGCACTTGGCTGCTACAGTCCTACACTTGCCCACCTCTGTGCTTCTGTTTCTGCTCACTTACTCTCCTCAAACACCTGTCTGCCTTCCTGTGACCAAATCCTAGCAGTTCTTCAAGACCCTGTTTAACTGAGGTCGGCCCGGGTTGTTGCAGCCGTCTGGGAGGACTCCTCTGCTGAAAGTCGGCCACGCTGCACATCCCCACACGAGCCTCCACCCCAGGTGCCTTCCCGCCTCCTGCCTCCTCTGCACAGCTAGGAGGGCATGGATGCTGTCTACTCCTCTCTGAGTCCAGCCCGGAGCCTGACACCCGGAGAGAGCTCGGTGACTAGGGTGAACACAGATACGATACCAGCTTCTTTCTTCTTAGTCCTCCAGCTTTACTTTCCTTTGAGAGTTTATCCCTGTCCTCTCCCACGCCTTCCAGATCCTTCTTTAATCAGCACATTACTAAGCACCCTTCCAGCCTCAGGCCCTGTGCCACTGGCTCAGAGAAGACCACCCCTCACAGGTACTATCAAAGCACTTGTCACCTTGCCATTGCCCATTTGTTGGGTGACTACTGACCCCAAAGCATACATGCTGGACTGTAGCTCTGTGGGGCCAGCCCTGCCTGGGCCCTCCTTCCGAGCCCTGGTGCTGTGCATGGCAGGTCGGGGGCATTCAAGACGTGAAAGAGGTGAAAACCATGAATGAGTGAATGTGTGAATGTGTGAACTAGTGTCGCAGTGTCTGAGGAAATGAGCGGCCGAATGGATGACGAAGATTTACGTGTCTTATGAAGGAGGAAGTGAGTGCATAAATGGATGTTCGAATAAGCAAAGGATGTATTAAATGAGTGAAAGGAATGAAAACGAATCAGAGATGGCTGATTAGCGGGGATGGGTTTGCACACAGGAAGTCCAGGAGCCTCTGGGCAAAGGCACTTGGCTCTCGGGCTGGGGGCTGCAAGTTGACTGTAACCTGGCTCATTCATTCTCCACTCTATTCACTCCGCAGCCTCCTAGAAATAAAGCCCATCCCCAGGAGGGACTCATTCATGTGGGAGAACAACTACCCTGTCAGATTCGGATCAGGGCCTGAAGAGGGCCTCCCTCTGCCACAGCAAAACCACCCTTTGCACAATGGATTGTGCACCAAGAGTGAGACAACTTTTTTCTGTAAATACCACATGCCTTCGCCATTCTAAACACCCGCTCCTGAATGCATTCGTCATGAGTGTACATATTCACACACATATGTACATACATAGAACATACATAAGGTGTGATCGAAATAACTCACTTACTGTTCCAAATTTTACCAATTGATTACCGTAACGGACACATGGCCATTAATCCTCCACAAAACGCTTCTCACTTTGAACACACTTACCACACTGTTCTTGACACTTTCTGAAGAGTTCTACAAGTCTTTTTTCATACGTATATGCATATGTGTCTATATATGTATATAATCTATCCAGGGCCCTTCCTGTTGCCATCTTAACATCCTCTTCAGCGTAAGAGACTCACCAAGTTTAAAAAGGGGGCAAGGATGGGATGACCAGTCCAGCACAAAGTTTAGAACAAAGTTTAAAGACAGGAATATGGAGCCCAAAATAGGGGCTATTCCTGGGCTTGCTGGGTGATTTTACTAGGTCACTTTAGGTACCTGCAAATCTAGCCCTGTGAGACAGGTGTCACTGCACCCATTTCACAGACAATTCAACTGAGGGGCCCAGAGCTTAAGGTGACAAAGATGGGGAGCAGAGGACCATGATGCACCACCCACAGATCACCTCCTGACCTCCAGGCCCAGCCATGGGTAAGACGAGGTTGTACAGAGAAGAGGGGGAGGAGGCAGCAGGGGAAGGGCACAGAGGAGAAAAGAGAAAGGGAAGAAAAGCAAGAAGACAGAAAAGATGAGTGTTGAGAACATTCCCAAGCAGGCAGAGAAACCCGGTGGTATATGTTTTGTCACAAGATCAGTCCTAAAGGAGATACAGGTGAGACAAAGCTGTGATGGTAAGATTTTTTTTTGGAAAAAAAAGGGATGCAGTCTCTGAGTAACAGCCAAAGGCTCTCTCACCCTTAGTGCAAGAGGAAAAAGGGAAAAGCTGGTCAAGGCAAGAGGTGCTGCTGTCCTCTGCGGCAGCCTCCTCTCTCTCTCCCCCTGCCCTCCCTCTCTCTCTCCCCCTGCCCTCTCTCTCTCTCTCTCCTCTCTCCCTGCCAACTCTCTGTTTCCGTCTCTCCTTCTCTCTCTTCCTCTCTCCCTGCCCCCCTTGCCCTCCTTTGGGCTCCCCTCCCCCACGCCAGGCTCTTGGGCCTCAGGACCAAGCTGCCGTGTTGTGATATATGAGCCATAATTGGCATCATTACCGAGTGGTGATCTCACCAGGCCCCCAGCTCTCCTTCCCCGGAGGCGCAGGGAGGGTGTCAGCCAGTGGCAAGAGTGGTGACCTTCTCTAGGCTCCTAACTGGCACAGGAGCCTCCCCGGGCTGCTGGGGGAGACCAGAGAGAGCCGGGCTGGGTGACTGTGGCCCCAGTCCCGACACCCCTCCCCCGCATACCTTTTCCCCATTTTGGAAGCTCTGATCATACTCCCCCCGCCCCTGCGGTGTGACAGGGTCTCCCGAGGGCCAGGCTCAGCCTGGACACCACCAGGGGCTGTGGTGTGAGCTGGGTAGTAGGGAGGGAAACCCGCATTCCCTTCTCATTTCTGTCTCCCTCAGTCCCCTGGGTTTCTTTTTCTCTCTCTGCTCTCCCCACATAGGACCCCACGCACCGGTTAGTCACCCACCGTGGATTACCACATTCATAACGTAGGCATCCAGGTGATCCTGGGACTGTGAGGTTCTGGGGAGTAGAGGGAGACCTAGAATCCACTATCACATTTCTTTCCTCCTCTGCTTTGACCTTGAGAAACTCAACAAGTAAGGAAATCTGACCACCACGCATACCGTTTCTACGATCTCCAGGCCCTTCTGAGGGAGAGCAGAGAGCCGGGCACTGTAGCTTATCTGCATGTGTTGTGACAAATGAATGCAATCTACACACATAACGGACATGAGATGCATTTGTGGGAGTGTGTGCCGGCGCTTGGTCGGCCCTTTGGGCATTTTTCTGTGCGTTTGATATGTCTGGGGGCAGGTATCTGTGCTCCTGAAGTATGTGTACTTAGGTATTGTGCGTGTCTGTGTGCCACACGCAGGTTTTTGTGCTACAGACGTGTGTATGTGTGTGTGGGTGACACAATTGAGTGGTACTCAGCTGATGTGTAAATTCTAAGCAGGAGCTTGCTGTGGTTATGAAGCATTTCTGCTTTTGATGTGTTTGTTTACACTTGTGTGAATGTATTTGTATGTGTCAGTGAGTATGGAGAGATAGCAAATTTGTTCCTAGAAGTTTTGTTTTTTTTTTTAATATAAAGGTGATTCAGTCAGATTCTTTCTCACAGGGCTGCTCAATGCCAGTCATGGGTACGCCGGTCATGAGTAATGTTCATTTGTGCCTTCTGTTTGACTTGGGACTAGGGACCCCATCACAGACACTTGGGTCCAGAGTCGGGCACAGCTGCTGGGTATAATGGTGACGAGAAAATCTTCGCTCTGGGATGGGGCAACCAGCATCACTCACCATGGCAACACCTGCTGCCCTAAACTGCTCGAATGTCTATACTGGTCAGACCTATAACCCTTCTCCCCACAACCCTGCTCATCAGGGTTCTTTGAATTGGTTTATGAAGGAATTTAAAGTTCCTTCTGATCATAAGAGAGAAAAATTATGTGCTTCGGTGTTTTCCAACACTTGCAGGAGCACGAAGCCCGGACTCCCTGCAGGTGTGCTGAGTCCAGGTGAAGCTCTTCTGCTACTTAAGCTTATGTATCCTCATCTTCAGAGATGGTCAATCCCCAGGCAACTCCGCCCTCCAACCCCGGGTCTTTCTGCTGGACCTGTAGTGACAACTCTGGCTGCGCCAAGGAAGGAACATGCCGGCTGTGTGCACACTCGGGTAACCTGCACTGGACAACCCCGGTGATTACCTACTGATCACACTGGCCATGAGAAAGGACATTCAGTTCCCTGACTTTCATCATGGCTGACTGGAGAATCAGCTCAGGGGTGAGACCCCCGTGCACTCACTCCAAGTTGCCCAGAAAGCCTCACAGCTGAGTAATGTGTCTTTCCAGGTGCCTGGTTGACACCAGGCAAGTCCCTGACATCAGGTTCCAGGCTGTCACTCCTCACCGTGTGCGTATTTTGAACTGGCCTATCACTACACAAACAGTATTGTGAGAATGCAGTTTGTCCTCCTCTGGAGGGAGCTGAGAGGCCCGGAGAGCAGCCAGGCTTCGGAAGAGGACAGATCTCAGGATGCGAGCGGTGCCTGTTCCAGGACCCCTCTGAGTCTCACTTGTCTCACGTGTTAAAGGTTACTGACAAGGGAGGAAATGACGTCCTTCAAGTGCTCGATGCAGGTCTGACCTAGGGCAGGTTCTCCTGTAAGCTTAGTATGATGCAAATTTTACAATTAATTTATTTACAATGAATAATAAGACGAGCCAGGCTGGATCCTTAAGGCTTCCCTGCACACGAGGTATGTAGGCCTTCTGGTCTGCTCCTCAGCCACAGGGTCCTCTCTCTTTGAAGTCTCTGGGTAAAGATCCCTTCCTTTGAGAGCCTCAGTATCCCCCTCAGCCTGTGGCAGCTCTTCTAGATTCAGCCACCATAGCGTCGCCAGTGTCTCATATCTGACTCGCTCTCTGGCAAGACAGGGTCTAGCCTCACACCTCTGGTCTAGCCTCACACCTCTGTTTCCCTCATGTGGACAGGTGCTCAATGGCCCCCCAAGCACCAGCCCCGAGTTCCCAGAAGGACACAAGCTTCCCATTGCTCCCCGAGCCGCCCCTCTTACCTATGGCGTAGCCGTCCGGGCACTGCAGTTTAAGGTTGCTGTTGAGCTGGTTCGGGGCTGAGCACTGGCCTTGCATCTCCTGGCAGACATGGAAGGAGCCGCTCCAGGTGCCATCTTTCCGGCAGTGGATGATGTTGCTTCCATGTCCCTGAACACCACAGAAACACAGTGAGCACCGAGGCTGCCCGCAGGCCAAGCCTCTCAGCGTGAAGAAGCACCAATTTCTCATCTCCCAGCTCTGAAAAGGGTTCCAAAATGCTTTCTTCACAAGGGCTGACAATCATGCTGAAAGAGCAGTGTTGTATCACCAGTTCACAGAGCGGCAAACTGAGGACTCAGGATAGGAAGAAAATAGGTTGCAGGCTTTTTAGCTGGCCTATTCCCCAGGTCTCCTGAATCCTAGCTCAGTGACCTTTTAGTAAATTACAATTACAGCAAGTACAGCCTGGATTTGCATTGTTTATTATTGTCACCCATCAGCCACATGGCTGCCTACTTACATACCCGGTAAAAGTGTGTTCCTTGGGGCTATCTGTAAAGAGACAGGCACACACCAAAGCTTTTTTCTTCTCAGCCCATGAGAAAGTGTTTTGGGTCAGGCTGTGCCTTGCACTAACTAGGTAACTGGGCCCAGCTGAGAAGCTTCCTCTTCCAAGGGCTCCCTCCCCTCCCCTCCCCTCCTTTCCCCTCCCGTCCCGTTCCCTCTCCTTCCCTCTGCTTCCCCCAATAATGGCACCGAGAGGATGGTATGGGCGTCCTCTCTGTGTGCTCCTCCTATTCTTTAAAACAGGCAGTGCATTGTTCCTCAATCTTCTGCAAAGTATTAGGCAAATACCACCTGAAGACACATCCCTTTTCCCAGCCCTTTCCAGTCTCCAAGATCCCAATGGGGGTCCTCTTCTGTAGGTGTTTTAGAACTTCGTATGGAATTCAAGAACTCGTCTTTTGTGCCTCTTCCGTGCCCAGTTCTGTGGGGCATGGAGAGCTAGTATCTGACCCAGGGAGGTGGCAGGAAAGGCAGGCATGGACCCAGCAAGCCCATCATTGTGCCTGCGCTCAATGATACCAGGCCAAGATGGCCTGGTGATTCGAGTCCTGGGGAAGGAGCAACAGCTGTGAAGGCCCAACCCAGGAAGACCTCTTAGAGGAAGTGATATTTGGAAAAAAGTTTTCAAGAGTTGAGAGAATCACAGGTGCAAAAGGAGCAGAAGGACATTCCTGGAAGATGGAAAGGTGTGCACAAATGCAAGGAAGAAGAGTGAGCAGCAGAGAGACCACTTCTATGTCTCGAGGGAAGAAGGAAAAGCAGATGGTGAAGCAGATGAGGTGTGGGCCCCAAGGAGTCTGGACTCTACCCCAAAGGAAGGGGAGTGCCCGGATGGTCTTAGAGCGGAGGTCCATCTTCAAGAAGACCTCAGGACAAGCCACACCGCTATCCCTCCTTGAGGCTTAGCATAAGACGAGAAACTCAACATCAATTTGGAGGAGCTGGCCGTGCCCAGCCCGATGCTGTGTGCAATGGCTCCCTCTGACCTTCATCTTCCATCTGGAGTCCTGCACCTGCCCCCCAGCTTGTCCTCTGTCCCAGTTTCCTGCGCGGTGATCTCCACAACACTGCTGCCTTGGGTGGCCACTGCAGTTTCGAAGGTACTACCTGGCATGACCCTTCCAGTCCCGACTCTGCATGGCGCACAACCTCCACATCTTTGGTGCTGTGTTTGCTACCCATTAGTCATGAGCTCCTTCAGGCCCAGGACAGCACCCCACTCATCTCTCTGTCCTCAGGACCTTCTATAATGCCTGGCCAGTCGGTCTGTTCATTCATCACTCACGGCTAGTCTTGTTCATCCAAGTACTGGCTGTTTAACCAAAGATGGGATGTGCAGGTAGGGAGAGAGGGAATTAATTTTTAACGAACAAGAAAAGTAATGAGTACATAGTCAAGGAAGTAAATGCATAAGTAAGTGAAGAAATGAATACAAAAGGGAGTAAGTGTTAAGTGTGTGCATGAAGAAATGAATAAACTCTTTCAAAGGGCTGATGTAGGCTGGAGCTACCCTGTCTGGGAAAACAGCTGCAAGGAGACAGGATTCAGAAGGAGAAGGGGCCCCTCTCTGGGTCTCTCCTAGACCAGAAGCAGGAGGTGTGACTGCAGGAGAAGCCTCCTCGGCCACGGGAGAAGGCGACCCATCCCGAGCACGCAGCTGTGGGTGACTTGCAGAGTCACGCTCAGGAGTTCTATGTGGGCTCCTGGCAAGTTTATAGAGCTCCATGTGGCTTTAGAGGACCCAGACTCTCCCTGTCGGAGCCCCAGGCTCTAGGCCCCATGATCCTGCTGGGCCCTCGGGGGAGTAGGAAATTGACCCCAATTTCCTGGAGCCTTGGCCTGGGCTGATGATGCATTTGGCCTCCAGCCCCTGAAGGGCTGCAGACCTCAGCACTACGTGGGCCAGAGCTGGCTGGAAAGCTGGGTTTGCAGCAAAGAATGTATTTGAGCTCACTGGAATCTCCTCAAGGAGTTTCAAATGGGGGAGGCCTCACCACAGAAGGTGGGAGCATAAGGTACTGGTCTTGCTGCCTCCACTTGCTCCCTCTCCTGCCCAGTTCATCTGGCCCTTTTCTGCTGCTAAATCTACCTTTACAAAAATAGGGTACCTGCTATAAGAAACATTAATCTGCAGTGGGCCAGGACTTCAGGGCTCCTGTGATGGACCCAGAGGACATTTCTAGCCCCACCTCCAGATCTTAAAGCCCCTTCCTGAAGGTGAATTGCCTGTCTGTCCAGCACACCTCTCTTTTTTTCCCATCTCTGCACCTTTGACTGTGCTGCGTGTTCTGCACACCGGACTCTGGAGTCTCTTAAATGTTCAGAACCTCCTTTGGCACCTCACCTTAGTGCCCTCCACGTGTGCCCCAACCTGGTGCAGTAAGCAAATGACCTTGCTAATGGCTGACTGAGTTCAGTGTGCCCACAGAAGATCTGATGATGTTGAGGCTCTGAACTAGAAAAAACGAAGACCAATGTTGTGGGTGTTGCTGGGGAACTGAACCAAATTGTTTCATGGTAAGGTAAAATCTCTCACAAAAGGGCTGAAAGTCCTTTGCCTCTCTGTGCCTTTATCTGTCTGTCAAAAATCATGTTGTACTCTCTATAGCTTCGCTACCTCTTTAGCCATACAGATCCATAGAGATCGCTATTGTCCAATACCTACTAAATGCCCAGTGTTCTGGAAATAATTTTAACAATCTGTCGGAACAGAAATCATGTTCTTTCTACAAACTTGAAAACTGAGACTCAGTAAGGAGTGAAAAAGGTGAGTTTGTGAATGATTCTCATGTAATGGTTAAGAGCATGGATTTAAGTGAAACTGCTTAAGTTCAAATGTCAGTACTGCCCCCTCCCAGGTATGTGAACTTGGGAAAGTTCCTTCGCTTCCTTGTGCCTCAGTTTCCTTGACTGTTTAGAAAGCATAGAGTCCATTACACAAAAGAACTGTCTAGAGGACCACGAGACCTGATTACGTGAAGTGTCTGAACTCCCCCACAGCCACCCGCACGCATGTGCATGAGCACACACCCCGGGCTGAGTGTCCCCTGAGGCTCACAACCCTCTGCCCCACTGTCTCGAAGGGATGGGGTCTGCAACATCGGTGCACTTCAGAAGCGACCACACCCCAGGGGAGGGGGCACACTACTGAGCCTCTGTGAAGGCCAATGTCAGAACCTCATCTCGCGCTGGCAAGCCTCTGTGCCTTCAGAGGGAAGGAGAGGGAGGAAAGTGGGGGAAGGGAGAGAGAAGGAGAGTGAGACTCTTCCTGAATAGATAGGGAAATCAGCAAAACAGAAGGCCAAATGGTGGTGGCATGAGAGCCAGCAAGAAGCAGGAGGGGCAAGAGGAGACTAGGAGTCCAGCTTCAGAGGCAGCCTGGCCTAAGGGCAGGAGTCTCCGTCCCCTCACTTTCTGGTTTTGTAACCTGCAGCCAAGCTCTTCCCCTCACTGAAGTCCTGATTCCTGGTTTATAGACCCAGACAGCCATACCAGGTGCCATGAGGCACAAACGAAGCCACCAGCGGTAACTATGGAGCTCAGCAACAAGCTGGTAGCAAGAGCTCACTAAACCGCAGTTGCTGTCAAACTGCCTCTTTTCTTGGTCAATGTCCTCAGAGCAACGCCGGGCTCAGCAGCAGGAAAGGGCCCCCAGTGTGGCTTGTGCTGTGACTTGGTGTGGAGATGTGGCTCATGACCCGGCTCTTCCCATAACTCTGGGACCCAGGGTGAGTCCCTGCTCCTCTCTGAGCTCAGCGGCCCTGTGTGTAAGCTAAGTGGGTTGCGGCCGGGGTCTCTGAGGTCCTGCCAGGCCCTAAGGGCGCTGGCTTGGGGATTCTTCTGCCTTCCTCCACGATGCTCCGGGTGCTCAGGAACACGTCTGTCGAGCCTGAAACGAGGCATGGCCTGCGCTCGCATAGATACTCTGCCCACAACAGCTACGCCGTGTCCATGGCCCAGCCCACACAGGCAGGGGCCAGCTCCACAGCTCTGGTGACAGAAAGGCTTTCGCAGCCACCCTGTGTGACCCGTGCCACACAGTGGGTGTGCTGTCGATTCTGCACCCAGCCTTCCTCTCTGGCTCTGCCGGGTTGCTGAAACCCATTAATTAGGTGCACTTCTTGATCCGTGAAGCATGTTCTGGTTTTGTGTTTTCCTACTGCAGGCGTCTCTGCAGGCCCTGTCCCCATCCCAGAGCTGGCTGCTCCCCTAATCAGCCCCCATGGCGCATCTCACTGCGGGCTGGGCCTGAGTTATCACCTCAAACAGCTCAGGAGTGTCTGAGCTGGATTAAGCCCTGAGACAATTAGCACCTCCCAGATCCCTGCAGAGGAACTCCCTGCCCTTTGCCACCAGCCTCCCCTGGAAAGCTTTAGGGGCAGATGGAAGACCAGGGCTGCGAAGTCAGAGCACTGCCTACCACTCGGAACCAGCCCGTGGTCCAGAACTTAGCGTCCCCGGGCCTCCTGTCTGCATCTGTAAAACGCAGATATTGTTTCTTTTTCAAGGATTTATTATGAGTTGTGAAAATGAGAGAAAGTCTGCAATCTCAGCTTAGTGCCCATAAAGACACTCAAAAGGGGGGGTATTATTATAGTTCCCCATCCTGGTTTAAAAGGACAAGGACACTATGAAGGCTAGAACTGGATTTTTAAATAAGCTAAGACTAAGTGTAGCTAATTATACTGAAATGTGAATTCAATGAATTAAATACTATTTAATATTCAGTTGCTGGGTCTCCATAACCATGTTTCCAGTGATCCACGGCTCTCTGTGGCCAGTGGGCGGCACAGCACAGACGTGGATTGTGTTCACCAGAGCAGAGATTTCTACTGGGCTGTACAGGTCTGGAGAAATAGAGGGGCATTTATTCTATACGTTTATTTGAGCAAGAGACCAGGTTTCACTCCGGCTCCTACTGGGCTCCCCACACCACTCCCTGCCCTTGTGCAAAGCAAGTGCCCCTTCTCTGGCTTTCTGGAGCCAGCAGAGGGCTGACTTTGGATCTGTGTCCTTTGGAAACCCACCTCAACATCAGGGATTCTCTCCCCTAGAATGACCATAAAAGCAGGAGTTCATTTATGCCTTCTCTAGGCTGCCGTGTTTCTTGGCGTAGGTTGCCCCCTGCCAGACTCCAGGAGTACCCTCAGCCACACCTTACTTTCATTGTCTCATTTAAATCCTCACAAATAAACTATGAGAAAAGCAGTATTACTTGCTTTTGTACACAAGGAAACCAAAGTTTAAAGAGTTAAATAACCTGCCCTCCAGCCACTAAGTGGTGAAGCCAGGATTTGAACCCAGGCTCCAAACCTGGCATTATACTACCTCCCACGAAGCAAGTAAAGTGGAGATTTTACTTATGAATTTGCTTTTAGTGGCAGTAGGAAGGAGTGTATGAATCTCCCCTACAATAAACTCCATCCTTTCCTGCCAGGATCTGGAACTTGTTTGGAAAACAAAGAATTTCTGCTCCTTACAAGCTGTTTGACTCAAGATACTCTGGGCCCTACAGTTCTGCCGTGTTTACAGGCAGGGAGAGGGGATCTGAGGTGAATACTAGCTTTGGCTCTCAGGCCCCTGGTCTGGGGGTAGAGGAAATTCACTTTCAGTACAAACTAGAAACGTCAATTGTGTCAGGAGCCTGCTTGGCACGCGCCCCCTCATTCTTTCAGCCGACAAGCAACACCCCGCTTCTTCGTGTCCAGGCTCACCGCCTGCTGCCAAGTGGAGCTGCTTGAGTCGTCTGAAAAATTTACATTTTCCTCTCCTTTAAATACAAACTGGCCATGAAAGTACCTTGGCAGGCCCCAGGCAGACTGGGTTTCAGTTAGATAGCATGACCATGGCCAGAAGATTATTTGGCCCAGCAGTTTGTATAACTGTTAGCAACAGTTTTATGTGAGGGAGGGAGAGGGAAGCCCGTCGGCCTGGAAGAGATCACGGTCATCTCTGGGTGGTTCCAGCACCGGCTCCTGTGCCCTGGCAGTTATCCAGCAGCGTGCACTAGCACCCATGGGTGTACCCAGGAGCCTGCACGTGCACTGCCAAACATTTTCAGGCACAGACGGCTGGGCTTGGTCTGCGCGCTGTTGGGGGCACCTAGCTGCTGACTCGGACTGAGCTCATGCCACTGTGCCACCCTTGGGGTCAGGAATTTCTCTGAGTTTTCTCAATTGGCCTTGAGGTTCACCAAAGCGCCCTTTCACACCCTTAATCAGCCGCCACTTCCTGAGGACCTACTAAGAGCCGGGCACGTCCTGAGAGCTGATGGTACCTGGATGATTAGAAACGCAGTGAAGCGCGGCACAGCCTGGTGCAGGGCTGCAAAATGGCCAGATGATGGCCAGGTCGTGTGGCAAGTGCTGTGAAGTGGGGATCCCGAGGAGGGGAGATTGGAAGCAGAGGAAGGGGATCCCAGGTGGAGGTGTGCAGCATGATGAAGAGTCAGAGAGAGGACTGGTGAAGACAGAGGGTGCAGGCGGAGGGGATCAGCCTCACCGGGGTGGGCAGGGGTCTGCATCATGAAGGGATGTAAGCAAGGGCATCGTCACGCCCAGAAGGGAAGTAATGAGGATGTTTCACGGTGGCTCTGGAGTTTCATGGTGGGCGGGGTTAGGGTGGTGGCACTGGGGACAGCAGGGAACAGCTTTAGGAGACATTTTGAGGAGAAAATGGTTAGGACTTGCTAATAGCTTAGATGTGAGCAAAGGGAGGAGGAGTTGAGGATGGTGGTTAGCAGCACCTGGCATTTGGAGGCTCACACTAAATCATAAAGACACTTGAGGTGGGTTGAAGATGAAGTCTGTGCTGGAACTTGGCACGCTGAAATCTAGCCTCGCCCAGTTGATGATCTTTACACGCCTGTGAGTGTGGCACTTGGGTTATCAACGCTGAATGATGGCTCCTTCTGCCTTTCACTTTCCTTTCCAATTCCTATTGAATGGTGAAGGCTAGGTTTTGGGATTTAGAAAAATTCATCCACAGAACTCCTCAGCAGAGGCCACCAGGACCTTCTCTCAATTACACGTGGCTGCAGATAAAATTCAAACCCTCCCCATCCTTTTCTTTCCTCCCTTTCCTTCACAGCATACCCAAAAGCGTACTTCTCGTCTAAATATGGGCCCTTTCTCTCTACGCTTCAGGAGCTATCTGATGTCTAAAGATAGTGGTAGTCTTGTGACCTTAATACTTCAAGGACCAATGTGGGTGGTGATTGTGATAGAAAACTGGGGAAACTGGGAAAAAAGCTCTGGTCAGAGTAACTCAACTGATGAACTTCACATACTGAGGATCCATGTATAACTTCCCGTGTAAGGTTCCAGGGCTAAAACATGCTCAAAGCCAAGAATCTCTAACAACTAAAACACGATGTTGAAAGGAGAGAAATGAAGCTCAGAGAAATTGCAAAGGAAGCTGATTAGTGATGTTGCCATTATACAATCCAGGCCTAGGGAGACAGCAGGCTGGAGAAAGTGGCTCTTATGGTACAGTCTGGTCTTTGGTGAGCAGAGAGGAGAGGGACCGGAGTATTGATCTTGGGCTCGAGGAGGCTTACCTGGGATGTGTCACCATCCTCGCACTTGATTCTACACTCGCTGTTGAACTGGAAGCCATTGGTGCACTGGTACAGCCCATGGAATTTGGGCGGAGGCGGGTCACAGGTGACAGGAACACAAGCTGCCTCCTGCCAGCTGCCGTCCTGGGTACACTGAGTCTTGAAGGCCCGTCTTCAGGAAAGAGATGAGAGAAGAGACAGCTTAAAATCAAATAGAGCCAACAGACCACTTCCCAATATACCACTGAGTTGCCTCACCATTCTCTTCCTATTCTTGATTCCCTTCCTGTCTCATCGGGTGGTGAGGGCATGTATAGGGATTAAGGGAAAAGCATTCACAGAACTGCTTTCCCAGAGGTGGGTACGAAGGTCAGACTCTCTCAGTTGCTTGCGGGTTGATTTTTGATTTTTTTTGATGGTTGTTGGTGGGGGGGTGCTGGGGATTGAATTCAGGCCCTTGTGCATGCTAGTAGGTAAATGCTCTGCCACCGAGCTAAATCCTCAATCCCCAGCTGCAAGTGGGTTGAGATGAAACTCAAGCTCGCTAACCCTTTGACCTCTCCCTTCCTTCTGGAGTGTTCTTATGGGTGCTGGCACGATGATGATTGAACACCCAGTATGTATTAAACGATGACTATGCGCAAGGCTCTGTTTTTTCAGTACTGGGGATTGAACCCATGGTCTCCACGGTGACCACATTCCCAGTCCTTTTTAATTCTTATTTTGAGACAGGGTCTTGCTAAATCACCAAGTTGCCCAAGCTGGGCTAGAACTTGTGATCTTCCTGCCTCAGGCTCCCATAATGCTGGCATTACAGGCATGTGCCACCAGGCTGGCTTGCACAAGGCATCTTTATAACCACTTTGCACATATATCCTTATTGATTCTTCACAGCAACCTGGTGTGGAAATTGTTCTTATCATCTCCATTTGGCTGTTGAGAACTACCAAAGAATTGACGTAGCCACTTACCTGAAATCACACAGCCAGCTTGCAGTCAAGCCAGAAGCTGAAATTAGTTCTGTTTGCCCCAAACCTAATGTTATGTGTGCTTCCCACAGCACAGAATGGAATGACTGGTGGGGCAGCAAAGCTATGAGTGTACCCTTCCAAAGAGGCCATCAGAGCTGACTGTTCCTTCCCAGAGCCTGTGAGTTTGTTTCTGGTCCCACTTACTTCTTTGACTTCCGAGAGGTGCCAGGCACATGGTATCCGGGTTTGCACTTGTACTTGCAGAAGGAGCCCACCTTGTGCTTGTTCTCACGGCACCGGGCTGTCTGAAGGTCTGCGTTCGGTACCGGGGGTGGGGCAAGACACATGAGCTCGCACAGGGCCTCTGGGAAGGACCACAGGCCATCTTCCATACAGGTCAGGAGGCTGTTGTTGCCTGGGAGACACAAATGGCAGGGCCGTTGGACAGGGGAGCCCCTAACGGCTGACCGAACACACAGGTTGCTCAGGCTTTAGCTGACTTGACCACTGAATCTTTTCTGTGGAACTTAAGCTCCTTCTGCTTTTATAACTGAAGATCCTAGTGACCTCCAGAAAGCTGATGAAAAGACGAAGAGACACAGACTGGGAGGTGAACCTCCCCTAGACTTCTGTTATGGCTGAGATCCAAAATGGTGCCCTGAAAAGGCCCACTGTCTTGAAGGTTTGGTTGCTGACGGGCTTTGGGGAAGTGTTTGGATGATCAGGGCTCTGACTTCTCTGTGGATCACTTCACTAGTAAGGTTACACTTGAGGGCATTATATGGAGGTTGAGGAAGCAGAAGGTGGGGCCCAGGTGAAGGTAATACGACCCCAGCCCCTTCCTCTCTGGTTCTATCCCTTTCACTCTGCCTCCTGGCTGCCAGCAGATGAGCAGCTTTTCTCCATCAGGCTCTTCAAAAGGACCAAAAGCAATGGAGCCATCCAGCCATGGACTTGAACCTCTGAAACTGTGAGCCAAGCAAATCATCCCTCCTTTAAATTGTTTATAGCAGGTATTTCGTTGCAGCAATGGGAAGCTTCTAGATATAGCTAACGTAGATTCTAAACCTCTTATGCTGCCCAGAAAAGAGACTTACTATCCTCCTGTCCTTTCTCCTCACCCAGAGATGAAGCTACTTGCCTTCTGACAGCTGGCAGCGTAAGGCCCTCTCAGAACCTGCCCTAACCCTGAAATCAGTGTGCTGCGTGCCCTTGGTCAGCCGTACCCCACTGCCTGCACCCCTGTATCTGCCCTGGCCCTGTCCATGCCTGGAAGGGATGGCATCACGTTATCAGGAGGCTGGATTTTCCATGAAGGCCCCTGTGCTCAGAAAAGTTCTGCCAAAGAAGCCAAGAGAACAGCCCTGCCCTGCAGCTCAAGCCGGCTCAGATAGAGTGCTGATTGCTACTGGGACACTGGCCTGGTGGGGAGTGTTAAGAATAAAAGTAAAACACAGCAGTAAGGCTTTTCCCTGCCTGCTCATATATTATCAAGGCACGGCCTGCCCCAAACTGCCCAAGACAGAGAAGGACCTGACATGAGTATTTCTTCACTGGAATTATTTCTTCCCTGGTTAGAAAAGAATGGTGTTGACAGTCAGGACTCTGGCATTTGAAGGTTGGAGGAGTGAAGTGATAAAGAGGAAACCAACATTCATTGAGCAAGTACTATGCACTGAGTTCTTCTGATATACAATCTGATTTGTTCTGCAATGGACGGTGTGCCTTGCATGACAATACTCATTTAGAAATAGGGACTCAGAGAATGAGAAGTCTTGACCAAGTTCTTATAGCTTGTCTTACAGCAAGAAAAAACTCACTTTTGAAACCGAATTTGTCTAACCATAGAGATGGTTGTTTTCAGTGGAAAATTGGCTATATATGCCCAGCAGAGCTCTTATTTTCTGGGACAGCCAACCTCGACTTTCCTTTTCTCGGAAAGAAAACAATTGCTCTTGACTTTCGTATGTTGAGAAGATTAAATGCAAAAACATTTACAAAAAGGACCCATAAAAGTGCTGTCAATGTCTTTGTTTGCTTGGCTTGTTCCCTTTTTCCCTCTCTCCTTTCCTCTTGACACTTTTACACGTTGGGAGCAAAGCATCAAACAAAACTAAACAAGAATAATCCTGCCCTCTTGGCGCTTATAATCTTGTTGTATAAAGAAAAACACAATAAACTGTCCTAAAGATTTAGTGGGCTAGAGGGTGGCAAGTATTACAGACAAAAGCAAAGCGAGCAAAAGAAAAAGAAAAGCAAGTATTTTGTAATTTCATATAGGCTCTGCTGCTTCTCCTATCCCAATTCATTTTCTCCTGTTTTCTCCCTTGTCAGTGTGATT
The DNA here is from genome assembly GCA_004026905.1 of Hystrix cristata. Taxonomy (NCBI): domain Eukaryota; kingdom Metazoa; phylum Chordata; class Mammalia; order Rodentia; family Hystricidae; genus Hystrix; species Hystrix cristata. The sequence goes on from PVJO010002070.1 coordinate 34,397, forward strand.
CATCTGTGTAGCACAAGAAAATTTAGCGTCTGTAAACCTCACAGAAAATACTGCATTGATAAAGTGTAATACTGCCAGCTGTAGACATTTCACATCAAGTAGAATGAGTAAGGCGATTTATTTGGCTCTAACAGAAGCAGAGAGACATCCAGCACTCTAGGGACTGCAAACTTCCTTTTCACATTGCTTTGGGAGTTGAGGTGGTCAGTGCATTGGGGTACCCAGGCATAGCTTAAGCTTAATGGGAAGGGGAACTATGAAAGCTATAGGGAGTACACCTTCTTCAAACTTCTCATAAGGGATAAAATATCTGTGGGCAGAGTGTTGGGGATCCTTAAAAGTACACTTTATCGTCTATGCAAATTGTGAATTGTGGGGTGAAAGTCATAGCTTTTATGTGACAAAATAACATAAAAATTGCAGAATGTGAGTCAAGGGATAAAATGTAAACTAAAAACATATATTCTCCAGGAAAGTAATTAGAAGTCAGCAGTGTCAAAAGAAGAACCATGCTAAAGTGGAACTGTGGTTCAGGACCATGGATATGTCCCGGTCTCCACAACAAGCTCAGAAAATCAGAGGAGGAACTGCGCAGAATCAAAATCTCCATGTCCCCAGCTCTCCCTGCTACTTGCACCCACCAAATGGCTTCGAAGAAAGCGACTATGGTAGATACAGATCTACACCCTTTCCTCATGCCTTTGGCATTGACCTCTGTACACTGAAGAATGCATAATGCACTGAGAATTTTGTTCTGGTCATGGACATACGCTCTGTCCACAAACGGGACAAGCTCAAGGTACCAAGAAGCCAATTCCCCTATAAGCGCCACTCAACCGGAAATGGAGTTGGTAGATTTACATGCCAGCCGTAGAGTTTTGATCGCTCAAGCATGTTCTACATACACTGTCCCTCGGAGTTCCCAGAGGGGCTGAGCTCTAGTGATGCACAGTGTGATCACTTGTTTTAGAAGAGACCCTTGTTGATTTTTGTTAATTCCCTGCATCCCGTCCTCATCCCCTACCTGTATTTCCGGGGCAAGATGACTCAGGTGACAAAGCAAAGGCATGTATAAGCCTGGAGGTCCTGGCAGAAGGTAAGAATGTTGATACGGGAAATTAGGTTCCTATGAGCTTTTGGGTCCCTGTCCCTTTGTTTGTTCATCTTTTGAAGCCAGGAAAAGAAATGTCACTCAGCCTGTTTACAATTAAGGCTGATTTTAATCCTAAAAGCACATTTCTAGGCTCCTGGAATCACAAGGAGTTAAAGAGCCCATATGAGTTGGGCTTGACATCCTCAGAAAGTATATCACTTGCTCAGTAAACAGTCAAATTGCACTTTGATTGTTTAATCCCCCCCACACACGTCTACATGGAATTCTGTCAAGGTCTGTCTGTAATTGAGTCCATGGAGTGGTGGAGCAGACCAAGGAAGAATTACTAGCACCATCTTCTTGGACCTTCTAATGTAATTTATGATTATCTCTATTTTGTAAGTGAGAAAACTAAGACCCCAGAGGGTTAAACTAACTGCTCTTCACACTAGAGTTGAAGCTCAGTCCAGGTCTACCTGACTCCTAAGTGAACTTTTCCATCTACTCTCCTACTCTCCAACCTCTACCACTGAGCATGGTGAAAGAACTGCTATTCAGAGAAAATGTTACAGAGCCAGGAACGTAGACCAGCAGAGGGTCATGCAATCAAGGGTCATGGACACAAGAGGATTTCGCCATCCTCAGCCTCTTCTCTCTGTCCAGAATGGTGTCCCTCACTTTCCAAGTTTCTTTATGAGGGGAGCCCATTTATTGTTGCAAATGCTACACACAAAGGAAAGAGAATGTCTTAAGAAGTAGTCATTTCTAGGGATAACTGATCGGGAACCCTTCCTAAGAAAGGGAAGAAACAGCCTGGTAAGTTGGACACTTCTATGCAGAAAGGGATGGACAAATGCAAGTAGAAAACACAAGTTACACTATTTTCGCCAGGGCAGGCGAAAGGGTTAAATGCTGTGCGCTGTAGGATATGATAACTCTCCACATCCACCCAGCTCTTGTCTCATCTTCAGAAAAGCTTAAGCAATCCAAAAAGGCTCAGTAGGCATGGGTGTGTTATAGAAAGTAGTGAACAGACCAAGTTTTAAATCGAAGGCTAAATAAACAAAACTAAGACAGGAAACACCACAACCTTTTGCAAAGATCTTTGCAGAATGCGGGCATGCTTACTTTAAAAGCTGTACTCCCTGTAAATACTAAATGCATACAACCCGGTTGAATTGAGTTGGGGTTAACTAGTGATGTAAGTGATGTTGTATTTTTAGCCATGTGATTAAACATTTATGACTTCAATTTTCATGTTTTCTTTTTGAGTTTGAGATGACTTTTCCCCACATGCATTTTTGTAAGTTCTTCCTATCTTCCTTTGATAAAGAATCTTGGCAGAAGTGACTTTGAGATGGTGAATTCTCGAGATGATTTGCCTAAATCTCAAAGATGGGCTGGACTTGAGAGGAGTTTTGAGAAAAATTTACCTGGGATATAAGAGTCAGGTGGATTTGTGCTGCTTATGTAGAATTAGCTTCCTAAGGACCACACACAGCAGTTGATCCTGCACAGTGGCGGCTCTTCTGAAGGCACCAACCTTGTGGCCTGGGAAAAGCATGGACCATGTCTCCATATTTCCATGTCAAGGATCCCTCAGGACAAAGCGGTCAAGAGCTGGGAGATCAGCCCCTGATCTTTATGGGGTGCATTTTGAAGAAAATGAGTATGTACTAAGCACCTTCTCTCACTTTCACTTAGCTCTGACCTTTTATACTTACTGTCTCTTAATCCTCAAACTGAACCTTGGACATGAGCACCCGTAAGCCTATTTTATAAGTGAGGATATGAAGCCTCATAGATCTGAAATAACTCTTCTAAGTCCAGAACTTTGGAAAAGGATGCAGCCAAGATTAGAACTTTGGACTTTCTGATTCTAAAGCTCTTGCTCCTTCTGCTTAGTCTATGCTACAAAGAGAGGGAGAGAAACAGGTGGAAGGAGGAAAAAGAAGCAAACCAAATAATGGGGAGGAAGTTGTTTTGATCACCTATTTGCTCCCAGCCTCGACAAAGGAAGCACATGAGGTGATATTAACAAGCTTGAGAGAGGGGCAGAAGTACCTGTGCCTAGTCCTTGCTGCATGAAGACCCAGTCAGAAGCCCAGACTAGGAGTTTGCATCCCAGAGGATGCTGACAACCGAGCTGCAGAAATGGCGGTTGGCCCTAGAGGGTCAGTGTGGCAAGGCAAGAGATACTTCTCAGTATTCTCAGGGGAACAGCGACCCTCATGGTGATGGTGCTCCTGAGGCCTCGTTCCTACAGTAGGGTCCCTTTCCCCCAACCACAGTGAGCAGAGAAGCACTGGCAAGAAAGGCTTGCATCACTCTGATTAATAGTTATTACTGCTTACAATGAAAGCTCTAATAATCAATGCTAATTTACACACCTCCTTTTCCCAAGGGCCTCTGATTGAGAGACGTGTGATTTCCTAGTCTGAAGTTATTAATACATCCTGCATCCCACTGGCAAATGGGGCCAAGCAGTGAGCTTGGATGGCCTGAAAGTTGGAGGCTTTCCAATTTCCACTGGTTTCTTCACCTCTCTCTGACCTAAATCTTCATAAGAGTTCAAATGAAATGTCTATAACTTTTTTATTCAAATCTTATTGGGGTAAAAAGGAGAAGAGCTATGGAATGTGTCCCAGATGTACTTCTTGCCTTTCTTTTGGGGCAGTTTAGTAAGATTGATGAGTCTTCCCTTCATTTCTTAAAAGAAACATGTCTTGTGGTATTTATTTCATCAATATATCCAGTCTTCCAGCCAAGACATTCTACTGAGTCTTACTGGATGCCACGTCCTGGGCTCACCAACAGCAACATGGAAAGACATTAGACACAGCCACTGCTCTCAAGGGCCTCATGTCCACATGAACTTCCTAATATTTTGGAGTCAGGTATTTCCCTGAAAACTTGGTGAAACTATTGATGCCTTCTAATCATCAAAATGCCTGAAAGTTAGGCACACACAGTAGTACATCTAAGTGTGAAGGAATTCACAGACGTCCCCCAAGGTTCCCCGAAATCTCACAGAAGCCCATTCACGCATACTCTGTAGAAGCACGGACCCAAAAGTGTGACTTTATAGTCAGAGGAGTATTACTAAAGGGATCTGATCAGAAGGTGAAGTCTCCTCTGATAAAGCATATGAAAAGGAGGGTCCTAACACCTCCAAAATCGGGTGTAATGTGAAAATCCTACACATGGTCAATTTGAAGCCAGAAACACTCATCCTGAAAGTGCTTCTCACTTGCCATGTGATTTCTATATGAATTCCTTCTCTTTTCCTACTGGACTCTGGCTTCTCAATGTTTCCAGCTATTGTCAGCTCCAAGGATTCTTCTAGTCCTGGTATTCTAGGACCTCCAGGACGGTCTCTCACTGGTTTCCAAAATGTAGTCTTTCTGCCAGTATGTCAGACTTTCTTATTCACCCCTGTACCCCGAGTGCCCGGTCCAAAGAAGATGCCAGGCGCCTCCTGTCCACACTTGCCCCTCTGTCTCCTGTACTCCTTCTTGTGAGTAACATTTGGCATTGTAGTAAGGTAGATTTGAGCTAAAACATGGCCGCCCCCACCACAGATACAGCAACGTTGGGCAGATTCTTTAAACTTTGAGGCTCAGTGTTCCCCTCTACAAAATGGAAATACGTACGTCACTTACCTCATATGGCTTACTGAGCCCTAATTATGCAGAGTAAACTAGCTGCGTCAGTATCAAATGTAGCTTTCTCTACCCTCGCCACCCCCTCCACACCCTCTGCGAGATTTTCAGTTTTGAAACATATTTCACTGACATTTTTATCCATATTTTTTTCTTAGTTGTACAGTGTGGGAAGTTTATGTATTAAACCCAATTGGTAGAAAGAAATCAAGAACGTAGACATCACTAGGGGTCTGAGACCCAGAAGGAGGACCTGGGATTAGCCTTGAGGTTTCCCACTGACAAAGAGGGGCCGAGCTGAAGCAAAGACTAACGGTACCTTTCAACTGTGCGGGGTGACGGCACTGAAAGGAACATTTGCTGCCAAAGGTGGTGCCCTCCGGACAGGAGAAAGAGGCGGCATAGACGTGATGGTGGTCGGGGACACCGCAGTCCACTGGCTCACATGCCACCTGCTTGTTCCACTTGCCCTCTGCGCAGGTCACGGTGACACTGGGTCCAGTCTGAAAAGCAGAGATGGACACAGTAAGGGACAGCAGATCAGGCCCGGATGTGGAAAATACACGTCTTTCTCATGTGACAGCTCAGTCTTGTCTAGACACCAGGAGACCGAAGCTCAGTGTTCAAGGCCAGTTCATTTGTAATAATTTCAACAACTACATGAATTAGATATTTCAGTTCCTATTTAAAGGTGCAAAAATTGAAGCTTAGAGACATTATATGATAAACGCCTGGATAAAAGTGTATGTGAGACATAAACTCAAAAACTACACTCTTATTTGCTCTTAAAGAGTCCCCCAGACCATTATTTCTTCTTTATTGATGAAAGTTTTGAGATTCAGGGACCTTCCTAAGTACAGCGACTTCTTTCACAAAACAGACTCTGCAGAGTCTGTTAAAGGGTCAGAACACTGGGGTGGATCTGGGTTATCTTTTATTGCAGGTGCCTAGAGGAGCCTAACGGAGTGCTTGGTACATAGTAGGCATTTCTCTGGGACACAAGAAACCTGAAGAATTGTCTTTTATGTTATCAGACCGTGTGCAAGTCCCTTTCTTAACTTGAGCTCTCCTATTGGTAAAATGAATAGATTGAACCTGCGAATTATTGTACCGACCACTCCCTATTCTGAGTTTTGGTGGCTCAAGAGTCAAAAGAAAAAGATATGAAGAAGAATCAAGTCTTGGAAAAACAGAAGAGTCAACAGAGATATGAACTAAACTAGAAGATGGCAGGGCTGCATAGGCGGAAGGGTGAGGCATGCTACGGAGCCAAGGGAAGCCCAGAGGCTGCCATTCAAGGAGAAAGCTGCCAAATCCCAGAGGACCGGAGATGCCAAATGTTGATCTGGGATTTTAAAAGCAAAGGACATTTTCCTCTATTAAACACACATCAAAGGGAGTAGAGGTCTTTCACTGCCAAAACTGCTTAATTGTTTCCATAGGAGTTCAGACCTGCCATGTCTGACACACGGAAGGAAGTAGGTGTCTAAGATGAGCAAGCCCAGAACTCTGTACAAATAGGCATTCCCAACAATAAAGAAAGTGCCTGTATCCTTGGAATGTGGGACAAAATCAACTGGCAGGGCCCCGGAAAAGCTGCATCCAGCAACAGAGCTCTGGAATCCTCAAATCCCAGGGCTGGAAGGACCTTTAACTGTCAACTTATCCCATTTCTTACCTGAGACCCCAAAGCAACATGTGGCTGAAAGCAACACTCTGCCACATGATTCAAATCCATTTACTATTACTTGCTACACGCAGGACTCATCCCGTCTCCCACGTGCTCCGCTGATGATTCCTGAAGGGTTTCTGCTGCCTCTCTTCCTGCTGGACTCCAAGCCACACAGGCAGCCAGCAGTATCCTTGTCCATCATGATCTGACCATACTGTGCCCCTCGACGATTCCCTGTTGCCCTAAGAATAAGCCCCATACTTCCTGACTAAGCTGGTGGGACCCTGCGCCTGTGGGCCCAGCTTGATGCTCTGGGCTCAGGACTTGGGTGGCTTTAGAAAAAGTAAAAATTCCATCTGCAGCATGCTCCTTCTCACCAAGGGGCTACCACATCACTGTTCCTGCCAGTGGCAGAGCGCTGTCTTCTCCCTCTCCCTTTTGCCTAGCAATCTACTTCTCGGTTTTCATGTTACTTCTGTGACATTTTCCATGAATCCCACTGTGCTTCCACACCCTGTACCTCCCTCTACAGTATCTACCACTCCATGAGGTCATTTCTCAAGAAACGTTGGCACGGCCCCTCACTAGGAGCTAAGCTCACTGAGAACGGACTAGGTCTACTTAACCATGTCTTTTCCTCTAGGACCTGGAAGAGCATCTGATTTGTAGTGGACATGCTTTGGAATGAATGGACAAATGCACACCTCATGGAGAGATGGCTCACCTCTACCTAAAGCAGCTCATTCAGTCTGGGCAGAGTCCTAACTGTAATGGTTTTATTCTAACATATTCAGCACATGTTCTTGCAGATCTGTGACTTGCACAAAGACATGGATGTGTCTGTCATGTGCAACATGCTCTGCACAGGACCCTTCTCTTAAGACAGTCTAGACTGTTTTGTTGGTTGCTGGATTCATTCGTGTGTGAATGTGTGTGAGTCTCTCTCGTGTGTGTGTGTGTGTGTGTGTGTGTGTGTGTGTGTGTGTGTGGAGAGAGAGAGAGAGGTACAGAGAGAGGGAATCTACCATGGGTATTTTGTGGCAGCACTATTCTCAGGGCACTATTTTCAGTGCTGGAGATTCTGCAGAGAACATGTTCCACACCCACCAACCCTCCCTGAGCGGAGGAGAGCTCTGTGCTCAGCACCTACACACACCTGGCTTTTGATTAGCTCATCATCTCGCTGTATCTGGAGCACGTAGCCCGTCTGGCAGCTGACAGTGCACTGGGCGCCGTGGTAGCGGTCACTGCTGGAGCAATTGAGAGAAGCATTCCCCACGGCCAGCTCTGGGCAGTCAGAGGCCTCACAGGCAAAGTGCACACAGCTGGGAAGGGAAGAAACAAGAGGGTAAATGGGTGTCTTCTCGCAGGATAACCGCACTCCAGACGAAGGATAAAGAAGGAGCCTCTCCAAAATTTCAGGAGGCCGAGACTGAGGAAAGGAAGAAGACTGGAGTTCATGGTTAAGGTTTACCATTAAAAGTACAAGTTATGAGATGATCTGGATTCAAATCCTGCCACTTGAAACTCTGTATGTTACCACGTTTCCAACCAAGGAGGGCCTCGGTTTTCCCATTTATGAAATGAGAATCATTAGGGTTCCAGCACATATTTATTGCCAGGTGCTGGGTGGAAAGCTCTTGCTAAGAGTCTTCATTTGTAAAGGTCGTGGGGGAATTCAATCAGTTAATTCAGGAAACATACATGGCAGACTCCCCGCTACAGACTGAAGACTCACTGACTGGTAACTAATGTTGTAAATACACATGTGCCCCTTTACCTAGAAGCCGTGTGACTTCAGGTGACCACTTCCGCTTTCTGAGCGCAGTGTACCTTCAAATACAACCAGCCTCCTAGAGCTGTTAGACTCAACTGAAGGGACAGAGGTAGAAGTTTTGCATAAACTACAAAGCGACTTAGGAACTGCTGGCGAAGTTGTGCAGAGATCACAACTCACGTTTTGCTGCAATTGTCACTGCTTACTTTTCTTCCGGGCTGAATTCTACCCCTTCTTCAAGTCTAAACTGTATGTCAATTTCTGTAGGAAGTTCTCCCTCGTGTCCTTGGGTGGGCTCCCTCGCAAGCACTCTGCCTTCCTCTCTCTGACACGGTTACCTCATGCTTGATGCACCAAAAACACGCGTCCCGGGTGCCCACCGGGTCCCGGAATGCGTGCTCATTTTTAAGGATGCAAACAGAAACCACATGAAATTCCTGTGCTTGGTTCTTTCCTCTTACAGTACAGTTGTGCAGACACTCAGAAATATTAGTTTCTACTCACTAATCACTTATACACATGAGCTCGCTCCAGCCTTACAATTACCCTCTGAGCTAAGTGTTATTCATTTTACAGTTGGAAAAAATGGAGGGCCAGGAAGATTAAATTACCTGTGTAAGTTCCTACCCAGATGTGTGACCCCAAAGTCCTTGTTGTTAACCTCACCCCACAGTTGTAGACTACAGCGCCCTTGAGGGCATAGACGCCGGTCTCGGGTCAGTGTATATTACACTGTGAATAAGAAGACGCCTCACACGAGAGATAGAGCCGAATGAAGAGAAACAAATGAAGGCTCCTGGGCACCGCACTGAGGTTGAGGTGTCGATTCCCAACACAGAAAATTCAGGGGTGTTTCTCTCTGACTCACCTCTCAGCCCCAATACCTACAGTACGCACAAATGGTTACAGTTGCATCTGGAAGCTCAATCTCTTATTTTCCTGTTTTAATCTAGGACAGATTAAAACCAACTTCAGAAGAACTTTCTGACTCTTTTTTTGGTCCTGGTTTCAGGATTCTCTACTGAGGATTTTACTGGGACAAGCTTACTCATCTGGCACACTCTGCCAACTGCTCAAAGTATAGTGAGAAACGAAGGTGGGGAGACAGAGGAGCTAAAAACCTGCAATATATATCACAAGCGAATTCACGGTCCTAAATGCTCAGAGAAGAACGAACATTTAATTTTAGTCTCAGACTATCCCCAGTGAGGCTCTGAGCCCTTCCCATACACCCTTCCTAGACACAGGATGAATGACATCCAGTGACACTTGTTGGGCTATTCCCGTCCTCCCCCTCTGCACCCTTCTCCCTGCTCCCGAGCCCTCAGCGCCGCACCATGTGGAGACCTCGAACAGGCTGTGACTGTGGTGCCAACACAAGGGCTTTGACACCAAACAATGCATCTGTTCACGTTGTGCAAGCGCCGGGGGAAGGAGCCACCTGGTTCCAATTTAAATAGATTTACTCCGTAAGCTACCGCCAGCTCTCAAGCTGTTATGACCTGTGCCTTCAAGTTCGGATACTCTTGCTTGCTCCACATTCCCAGAAGGCTCCAGGGCTCCCGTCCTGTGAGGATCTGGAGGGAAAGGGGACTTTCTTCTCTGGGTCCTGGGGCCATTAAGGTCAAAATGGCACCTTTTTCCTTGTTGTGTGCATGTTAAAATTTTTCTTCATAGGAAAATGAAAAACTGAAACATTTTGTTTCCCTGAATGGAAAAAGCACAAGGTTATATTGATCAGGGACATCTATGCACAAGTTCCAGCTCTGCCATTTATCAGTTGTGCAAATTTGGCAATGTATAAAACATCCTAAGCCTCAGTTTTCTCATCTGTAACATGGAAACAATAAAATGATTTATCTCTTGGAATGTCACCTACTTGTTCAACTACTCAGCAGACATTGACAGGGCCTCAGTGAAAACCAAATTCTGTTGGAGGGAACCAATAAGATACGTGGCATCCTGGGTATTTAAGAAGGAAACACATGTAGCAAGAAGTGAGCTATTTCAAAGAGTGACGTATATGGTAATGACACTACAACAAAGTGAAACTGTAGAGGGTGATTGTTTTGGGGGAAAGGACAGGACGCGTTTTATAGAAGGATCCATGATCAAGGGACAACTAACTCAGATCTGGATGAAATACAGGAATCAGTTTTATAAAAATTGGGGGTAGAGGGAGTTCTTGGCAGATTAAAGAGCAGGTACAATGATGGTCCAGTGCAGGGTGGAGTGTGTGTGGTAACAGAAATAGAAAGGTCGATGTGTGAGAACTGCTTTGGGAATTATGAAACCCCATGAGAAGTTGGTCTCTCGACAATGTCTCTTTCTGCTGTAGAAGGAAAATGCTCCTGGTCACATGAGTTACCTGACCAAAGGTCACTCGAGCAGATGAGCTTGGGCGGCACTGGATGCGTGAGACCAGTGAGTTTCTTTATTGCAAAGATTCTCAGAAAGCTGACTTCCAGAAGTCATTCTCCAAACTCGGGAGCCCCTTTTCAAGGGTTATTTCTTAGGAATAGTGTCTTCCAGAACACATTTCTACATCTCTGTCTGTGTGTGGCTTGCAGGCTTGCAAACAGGAAGAAGAGGAGGTGGGAGGTAATATGTGTCAGGCATTGGTCACTGCTTTTTATCTGCATCACCTTATTTGCAAACACACAGTAACTCTCGAGGTAGTGATATTACTCTCATTTGGACCCTGAGTTTTAAAGGGCTTGCCCAAGGGCACTCAGCCTGGACCAAATCTGGATGGAGATCTGCCAGTGTGTTCCCTAACTCCCCACTCCTTCCTCTGCTATCCTGTTGGTTGAAAAAGATTGTGTGAACACAGTGTCCAAAAAATGATAAACATTACCCCAGCTGGCCCTCCCACATAACTCCCTGCAACAACCCTGTCATTTCTGAAACACAAAAACAAAAACAAGAACAACAAGACAAAAGAAGAGACTCTGATTCTTTTTAAATGGGGGAAAGAGTGATGGATGTTTAATAAGAATAACAAAAGAAGGAAAAAATTAAAGCACTCAGGGAGGAAGGTGGCTGATTGGATGAATGGGGGGAAGAGATACCGGTAATTGTATCCATCAAATTCTCACACCTGGACAAAGGTGGAGGCCCAATGTGGAGCTAAAAGAAGTACTTCAGTAATTTTTTTTCATGCATTTATTTACAGACTCAAGTTTCACAGGGAAGTAGAATCTTATGTGACCAGCCAATCCCTCCACTGCTGTCCCCACTGTTAAGTGGAGTGGACACCAGTCATGGCTAGCAGAAGACACTATGAGCAGTAGTGGAACCAGGATCAAGCCGGAGGTAAAGGGCCGATGAAGGAGCTTCTCCTAGTTTTGTCCTTTGACTCATGGCTCAACTCCTGTGGCCTGCTACTTAGCTGTAATTACGCTATGGAGAAATGAAGCTAACGGCAAGCAGTAAGTCATCCTGGGCGGCTCAGATGGAGGCAGCAAAAAAGACTGCATGTCCAACACTGGAAAAGAATAGGAAGACTGCCCTGGACATTACCTTCACAGGATCATTTTGGAAGTGAGACTCAGAAAGAGCTACCATGTAGGACCTCGTTTATTCACTCAAAAAGTGAGGCTGCTGGGGCAAGTGACCCTAAGAGGCTCTTCTACGATGGATTTCTAAGAGCCAGCATTGCAGTGTGGTGTGTAGGCAAGATTTTGAAGAGTAGGAGGTAGAAACTCAGTGGACTGCAGGGTCCAGACAGACAAGGGGACCTGGCAAGGTGAAAGGTAAGGTAAGCTGGGGGCGGGGTGTCCCCAGAAGCAGAGTGTTGCTCCAGACCAAGGGAGCTTAGTAGGCCTGCTGCTTTCAAATCTTCTGATTTCTTTAAAGAATTCCATGAAGAATTCTGGTTCTTAATAGTAATTCTCTTGATATTTAAATGTTGGCAATTAATTAAAGACGATAACAAATAAGAAACAAACAAACATATGATTTTTTTCTGGACGCCAGTCTTGAAACCCCTGGTGGAAAGGAAAGAGAGGTGATTCCTGAGAACCAGATTTAAAGGCTGGTTACCCCCCCAAACTTCCTGGGTGACTTTCGGCATCTCTCTTCCCTTGCCTGGAGCCCGGGTTTCCTTTCAAGTGAAAATGCAGAACTAGGGAGTCTTTCAGACTCTCGACTTTCAGTGATGTGCTTTTATAAAGATAAACAACAGAGGTATATAATGTCAAACCTCTTTGGAGTGGGAAAAATCAGGCTTCAATATATTGACAAGAATGTGGAGAAACAGGAAACCTAGTGGACTTCTGATAAGGGTTAGAATTGAACAATATATATATATTTTTCACATCAGGCAGGTAATGTGCCCATCTGGTAACGATGTTTGTGGGAGGCACACCTCATGCATAAGCATGAAAACCCAGTCACCGCTCTATGAACCAAAGGATCTGAACGGTATTTGAGAGAAGAGGCAGGTAGTATCCGGCACAGTCAAAGGCACGTGGTTGGGCACAGCATTTCCATCTGCAGAATGTCCCTACACCAGTGACTTCCAGCCCATGACCCGACAGGCATCAACTCCTCTGTGAGCTGGGGAAGCTGCACAAGGTTTTGGGCAGCAGTGCGAAGTCTGTGGTCTTTGGCCATGAGATACCCAGGATAACCCAGCATTATCCTGGGTTCGAAATTCCATCTGTGAATTCCTATACAGTCATCTAATAAGGTATGCTACGCCTGGGGTCCCAGCAGTACACAGACCGTAGGAAAGCTTGGCTTCAGGTCAGGGGTCCCCCACAAACCACAGTCAACACCGTGCTGGCTGCCACATAAGGAACTTTGTTCCCACCAGTGTTGGCCTTCCTGAAGTTAGCTTCCTATCAGTCAGTGCTGCCTCTCTCAGGATGGGTCAGCAAATAGAAAAGGTGAAAGAGTTTGAGGTAGAAGAAGAAAGAGAATGCAAAAAATAAAAGTAGCTCAAGGAAAACAAAAGGAAGGAAGGAATGAAGAAGGAAGGAGGGCGGGAGAGAGGAAGGGAGGGAAGGAAAGAGGGAAGAAGGCAATGGTCTAAATACAAAGCCCGCCAAATTTAATAATTCCTCCTCTCTACTCCATACGCCCGATGCTTTGGGCAGGGCATGACTCTCAGGCACAGATAAAGCAGGATTTTGCATCTTACTGCCTGGAAGTTCTTGCAAATTGTGTTTCTCTGAGACATACCTCCCAGAAAAGGTGTGGGAATGGAATAAGATAATGCTCTGATCAGAGGTTCAATAAGTATTTGTTGGGCTGGGGATTTAGCTCAGTGGTTAGAGTGCTCACCTCGCAAGCACCAGGCCCTGAGTTCCATCCCCGGTACCAAAAAAAAAAAAAAAAGTATTTGTTCTGTCCCCTCTTCTCTCACCCCTCCTCACTTTTAAGTATCAAAGACAGTCACAACTGGAAAAAACCACAGAGAACATGCAAACTATCATCATCCATTTTCAGACTGAGAAATTGAGGCCTAGAACTGTTCACTTTCTGTTTAGAATCACAAGGTAGGATAGAAGGATGCGCTCAGTGTGTGTGTATGTGTGTGTGTGTGTGTGTGTGTGTGTGTGTGTGTGTAATAAACACACTGGGAGGTGCTCAATGTCATGACTAAAATATTTCCCATTGAAGAATCCTCTTTCCCCACCCTCATCTCTCTGTCCCAGCCTTCCTCTTTTCCCAATAGGTGTGGAGTTGGGATTTGACTAGAATTCCACGAATGGATCTCTCATTTGAAATTGGATCCTGGTCTCATTTTGGACCTCAGAATTTATACCAACTACTGCGCAGGGACCGAAGACCCTTGAATCTAGGTCAGAACACTCTCTGCATTGATTTTGCAATAGCGATGCTTCTCCCAGGGCAGCCCACTGGATATCACACTGCTCTCAGTAGAAGAGGAGAACAAGGAAAAGAGGGTGGGCGAGGGAGGGAGGGAGACAGGAGGAGATAGAGGGAGGACGAGGCGGAGGAGGAGAGAAAGCAAGAAAGAGAATGCATGGGGTGGAGAAGGAGAGGGAGAGTTGCAGGAGGGAGAAAAGGAAAAGGTGCAGGTGGGAGACAGGAAAGGGAGGAGGACGCAGCACTTTTCACTACCTGGGAAACAGATGAGACGGAGGTGGGTCATTCTGACTACAACCAGCTGAAAGTTGTGCTCTAAGTGACGCTATTTACTTCAGTGATTTTGAGAATAAAGAAAAACGTCCTGGGGCTTTGTACCATGGTTGCTTATTTTTCTTTTCCTTTGTCTTTGTGTGTTTGTGTTAATGCATTTGCACGTTTGCAGAGTCCTGCCTGTTTTGCTAAATGCCTCTATAGCTTCCCATGAACAGCTGCTGTCCTTTCCCCACTGGAGCATTCAGGAGGAGGTGCCCCAGCACTGCAGCCTCGGCCATCCCCCCTCAGCCTGGTCCAAGCTCAGAGACAAGCCAGCCAAGGCCCTCGGGGCTGCGCCTCCGTCCTTTTACTCAGACTTGCACTGAGTTTGCGTTCGGAAGTGACCAGCCCTGTAAATTCCTCCTCTCTACTCCATACGCCCGATGCTTTGGGCAGGGCATGACTCTCAGGCACAGATAAAGCAGGATTTTGCACCTTACTGCCTGGAAGTTCTTGCAAATTGTGTTTCTCTGAGTCACACCTCCCAGAAAAGGTGTGAGAATGGAATAAGATAATGGTCTGATCAGAGGTTCAATGAGTATTTGTTCCGTCCCCTCTTCTCTCACCCCTCCTCTCTTTTAAGTTTCAAAGACAGTTACAACTGGAAAATACCACAGAGAACATGTGAACTATCATCATCCATTTACAGACTGAGAAATTGAGGCCTAGAGCGAGGGAATGATTTGGCCATAGCCACACAGAGACAGGGCAACCCTTTGCCCCAGTTCAATGTTCCTGCTCCACCAGAGAACTACACAAACACACTGACTGATTCATTTCAGAGTTAGACATTGCTTACTGCTCACTTAGGGCACAGGAACTGTTAATTAAGAATTCAAAGAACTCGGTGCTGTCTTCAGTCAACTTGTGGATGGTCTGGATAGCCAGCTAAGAATGGGAACACATTGGAGAAAAAGGTCTGATGGATTTGTGTTTTCCATCAACGTTGTTTCCCTGCATTCTGAGAATTAACTTATTTTTATAGAGTCTGGAGAACTGGGGACAAAAAAGCCCTCTTCGAGTGAAATATGACAATGAGTGATATTTAAGGAGCTCTCGCCTTGGAATGATTGCAACAGACTTTGCACAACAGAAGCTGGAGACAGTGGGTGCAAAACAATGTGGATTTTGCAACCACCTTTTATGTCCTCTGTGGGAGCAGGGGCGTGGGAAAGGCTGGGGTCCCCCTTCCCTCTCCTTCTTCTTCTCCTTGCCTCCAGGTGTACAGGGATGGGCTGAATCACCTAGTGAAGGGGCTCATTCTGCAGAGCCCACCACCATGACAACTCCATTTTCCCCTTATGGATCCCATTAAACGAATTTGAGAGATGCTGGGAAACTCTGGGCCCGTTTTTCCCTGGTCTGGGCCCTGGAATCCTGGACAGTGAGTCCAAGATTTGGACGTGTGAGATGTCCTAGATCACTGCTGAGGCTCCTTTCGGCTCTGATTTAAGAACTTGACCGAATTCTGTGCTGAAAAGCACCACAATCATCAGTGGAAAGTAGGTGCAAATATTTACTGGTATCACAGATGACAGGCTCTTGCAAACTGCTGGGCACTGTGCACTGTCATCCACAGTGTAGCAATTAATTCTCACAACTGCCCTGTCAGGGAGAAAGCGTTGTCTGCTTCCTCCAAAATAGAGGACTGGGGCTTAGAAAAGGGAGGTGGCGTGATGCGTCCAAGGGCACACATGGGAGAAATGGTCATTTGGAAAGTCAAAAGGAAGTACCAAAGCTCGTATTTTCTCCAAGAAACACTACTCCCTTCTGTGTGCAAATGAGGTGCATTCACAGATGCCAAGGCAAAAGTGCTTGCT
This sequence comes from Hystrix cristata, assembly GCA_004026905.1. NCBI lineage: Eukaryota > Metazoa > Chordata > Mammalia > Rodentia > Hystricidae > Hystrix > Hystrix cristata. The sequence goes on from PVJO010002070.1 coordinate 50,574, forward strand.
GATGCTGCCGTATGCAGTTGGAAGACGGGCTCCTGGGCTATGGGGGCATCTCTGGGGCTACGTCTGCAGAAGACAGGGAAGTTCCACCCACCTCTTAAATGCACAGCGAACCAGGAGGAACCGAATACCAGCCTCACTCCATCCTCCTTGATTTAAGAGGGTTTTGCCTCCTGCCTGTACCACCTATGAAGCTGTGTATTCTAGTACAGCAGAGCCGAGAGAGCAAATCCACCAGCCCTCTCTTCGTGCAGATGGGGATGCAGAGCCCAGAGAAAGACACTGCCCTTTCCAGGTCGCCCTGCACCCTACTGCCAACTCTGTGGCTGAGGTTAGCAAAGGGAGGGTGTCTTCCCACCATGCATCCCAGTTCCCTCACTCACCCCAGGAAGCGGGAGACTTGTGGGCCTCTCAAGCCCAAAGGCCAAGCTGGCCAAAAGTCAAAGGATGGAGAAGAGAGAAACATGCAGACTTTTTATAGACACACAAGTGGCGGCTCACACTCAGAATCCCCGATTCCATGTGGCTACAAATGGCACAGGGTGAGCAGGCCCAGGGTGCCTTACCTCTGCTCCGCGGGGCTGTAGGTCTCTCCTCTCTGGCAGCTGCTCAGGGTGACAGGGTCAAAGTTGTCGAAGGAGCGGAGGGCCACCCCCGAGATGGCAACCAGGGGCGAACTGAAGCTCACACGCACCGCCTGGCTGTGGTAGAAGGGCTGGCTGAGGTCATGGACCACAGGGATAATCAGGGGATTGTTCCTGCAGCTCAGGACATGGAGGCCTGTCAGGGGAGACAGAGGGCCGAGGGGCCAGCCTCATTACTCAAGGCCAGTCACGCCCTCCCCAACGGGCCCTTCCTGAAGCCCCCAGACCCTTTCATGTCACTGCACAAAAGCACCATTGGGCGACCAGTGGGGATTTTGAGTTTGATTGAAAGTTTCTTTGTCTGCTGTTTTTTCTTGGTTCCAAATCTTTCCAATCCTCCTGCCTCCCTGCCCCCTGAGCTTTCCCTTCACCTAGTACCCACAGCCCCTCTCCCTCTCCCCACTGGCCACCGCTCAGGCCAGCATCCGGGGCCCTCAGCTCCCTCCCACATTGCCACAGGGCTTGATGGTCTGAGCTGCTAGTTTTAAGGCTGCCTGTCTAAATGGTCATAAAGGTGATGGAAATAATTCATGGCAACAGAGCCCTTTCAGGGTAAAAGAAAAGAAAAAACTTGCTGTTATCAGCAATCTGAGAACTTGGAGCAACCCTGAGGGGTAAGAAGCTGTGTACCCCACAGGCAGAGCAGGAGACAGACAGAGGGGTGCTAGAGGGACACAGCATGGGCGCCAAGGCCAAACTTGCCTCACTCAAGAGTCCTCATTCTTGCTTAGAAGAGGCAGCAGGGAAAAAAGGATATAGAAAGGGGGAGACAGAAGGGAATGAGAAAGTTGGATGAAGTTGGCAAAACGGAAGCTGGCTTGGGTGGATTTGGGTGCAAATGCTGATTTAGCATCTTCCTGTTGACTGAACTCCAGAAAACTCCTAAAATTCCACTTCCACCTCTGAGAAATGGCATAATCCTGACAAGAGTCCTGGCAGCCTTGCTACGGTAGGAGAGTTCTCCCTTGTCGAAGCAGGAAGCCACAAGCCCAGCAGATCCCTTTCTCCGTTCCTGGGGGTGCCGGGATGCTGAGAGGACATGGTGGGAGGGATGAGGAAAGGCAGAGGCCTCAGACACCAGTAGCAGGATTCAGGGAGCTTCTGGGGAACTGGACTTCCCCCACTCTCCCGAGAAACCTCTCTTCGAGCCCTTCGCAATGCCAAGACAACTATGAAAATATTTGTTTCTCACTTAGGGAAATTTCCCAGGAATCCAGATAACTCCAGAGGGCCTTTCTTTCTCTTCCTTATTAATAGGTTCCCCTTTGCTTTTAAAACTGGCTAAATAAATAAACACAAAGACAAAACAAAACAAAAATCCTCCCTGCTCCCCTGGCTTCAATGTGACCCTGCCATGACCCCTTGTCTGCTTGCTTCTGATGGGTTTTTGAACCGAGCTCTCTGCGGAATGATGTGGGCACAGCTTTGAAGTCCAGGCTGCAGGGCTGGCCTGGAATTCCAAACACTCAGAAGGGCTTCCCGGAGCTCTCCAGGGCAGACCAGAAAAGAGAGGATGTAATGAGGATTTCTTAGTGCTCATAGAGGGTTCTCAGTGCCGGGACTCATGCTTGGCATAGTCACGGTAGCCTCTAGCTCTGATTGGAAGGTGGACATTGTTCTCCTTGTGCGTATGAAGACAGCAAGGTACTGAGAGGTCAAGAAAATTCTGCAGCCTTCCCAGGTGGGTGAGTGGCAGGTATGAAATTCAAACTTCGGCAGTCAGTTCTGGAGCCGGGCTATTCCTCATACCGCTACTCACGCGGCTATACAAGGGGTGGTACAAGCGACAACTCTGTCCCTCACTCTCTCACTTGATTCTGTGATCAGGGCAGTGTCTCAGCAGGTAGGACCTGATTCTTCACCTGTGTCTCCACTCCTGAGCCAGAAGAAAACTGCCCTTTCCTCTTCCCACAAGGATCTTTTCTGGAAGCTGTGCTGGGCATATGGCCACCACGGAGGAGCTCTACACGGACACCTCAGGCTGGAGGGTTATATGATTCTGAAACCTGGCTAGCTAGCAGGTTCTGTCTGCATACACAGCACATTTTCAACAAGGCAACCAGCATGGCAAAGGGTGAAGGATCAAGAAAGACAAAAAGGGAAGGAAGAGGTCTTTCTAAGCTGATGCTCATGAACACCCACAGCACAGCATGGAAGCAGGCACCACGGACAAGCCAACCAAGAGAACATGCTTGCCTAGATCGTGGCTCTGATCTTTGGTGTCAAGCAACTGGACGCTGATGGTCTCTTGCTTTTGGTCCCCATAATATGTCCCATCAGTCACCAGGTGGACAATGACTGCCGTGGCGACCATTGGCTGAGAGAAGTATGCCTGAAATGGAGAAGACGTGGATAGTTACTCAGGTACTCCGTCACGAGGAGGGGATGCGGCAAAACTGTGGCAGATTAGCAGAGATTCCTTCCCCATTTCTGGAATGAGGCTACTCATTAGGGGCTGTAGGTGGGCTGGAGAAGGGGTGAAGCCTAACAGCGAGGGGCTCAGGCCTGGAGGTTAGCGATGCTGACCCAGGCTTAGCTCTGCTCCTGCCTGGCTTCCTGACACTGCAAGCATGGCTGGGCTGCTCCGGGCCTAACTTCCCTCACTTCTCATAGTGGATTAAAGTGAATAAAAAACTACCTTACAGGGTTACTGTGAGAGTCTAGTAAGACAATAGGATAAAATGTCAAGCATCGGGCCTGGTAGCACCCAAACCACACAAAAACTGCATGGTATTTATTACTCATCACTTTTCCACACCAGCCTCCTCACTAGGCCCCGAAGATATAAAGCTAAATAAGACATGGCCCTTGCATTTCGGGGAACAACTGAGTTCAAAGCAGGTCGGTGACATATAAATCAAAATCAACACAGCTGTGGAATAGCATGCCACATGTGCCATCCAACAGGTGGCCAAACGTGTGCAGAACTGGAAAAAAGAAAACAGTCACTTCCTTCTGTGGAGATCAGTGTAGACTTCATGGAGGAAAAAATAATTTTTTTTTTTTTTTTTTTTTGGAGCTGGGGATCGAACTCGGGTCCTTGTGGTTGCAAGGCAAGCACTTTAACCGCTGAGCTAAATCCCCAGCCCCAGAAAAAATAATTTTTAAGGGACTTAAATAAGGACAAAAGCTTCAGGCAGATAAAAGCCAGCCAAATTCTTTGCCAATACAAGGGCTGAGCAGTGAAGGGATTTTTAATTCAAGAAGCACCTCACTGAGCTTCATTGCCCGTCCTTACAACTAACAGGCTTAGTACCTGGACAAACCATCTTGAGATCAGATCATCACAGCAGTCAGAACTTCCTGGGGCCCAGTGTGGAGGAGCTACCAAGACCTGGCTTACCTGGAGCCAGAAAGTGGTCTGAGCCAGCTGGGAGTAGGGATAGCTGATGGTGCAAGGGTACCAGGCATGCTGCGAGATGCCTTCACTGAGATCGATCACCTTGGTTCGACAGACCTGGAAAAAAATAATGTTCTGAGAGTCCTGAAAATTCAATTTATCCCAACAAACCTTTACTATCCATCTGTTTTATCCTCACTAGCATAAGAGAAGGCAGCGATAACCAGACAAGACTCTGCTCTGGGAGCTCACACGCTAATGCAGAAGTGACACTCAGTGCTGTTAGGGAAAGAATCCTTGACATAGTCCGCAGGTAGAAGTGACAGAAACATCCTCACTGGGACAAATTCTGGAGGAGTTAGTTCTGAATTGGGTCTCAGAGGCACTGCAGACTGAAGAACAGAAGCAAAGTGCAGAGGGAGGCAAAACCCCCAAATGTGTAGTTGTGATAAATTGTCTGGTATTAACAGAGCTTGGAGGATGGGGAGGGGTGGAGGGAAGGCAAATTGAGGGATCTGATCTCATGATCTCATGTCTTGAATGCCAAGCAGACTATTTCAGAACAAATATGTAAATTGTACTCGGGGCTGTATTAATGACAAAGACTACGAGAGTATGATCCCTTGCCGCTCCATCACCAAAGAAAATTAATCTTATTACTTTACCCCCACACACACGCGCGCACACGCACGCTCATTGACAGCATTTATAGACTCAAATGAAGCGTATTTATGACTCAAAGAAAGCATTTGTAGACAAGTAGAAATTTCCAAACTCATGATCATATCCAAATATCACTTCATATATTGATTTCTTCATTCATTTAAATGATATTAATTGGATCATGGGTATTTTGCTAAGCATTCTGAGACAAAACAGTGGACAAGACAGAGTGTGAGGGGTTTAAAGCAAGCATAGTGTGCAGATACAAATTCAGAAATCACATACACATAATAATCAGAAACCAAGAAAAGCATTACGTCGGACAAGGATAGGACAGCTGAGTTGTTAAGATTGGTCAGACATCTGGTAGAAGCATTTCCAAATTAGTGCTTCCTTTCCAATCTTTAGTTGGCTCCACTCTCAAAATTTACCTGTAAACTTTAGTCCTGTCATTTCACATCTCTAGGTCACCATCTATTTATCTAAAGAGTAAGGTAGATCTAGAGAGTTCTAGGATTTCATAAACTACGAAAATATTCATTGAGACAATCTATTTTCAACCAGACCAAACAAACACACAAACATACAAAATAAAAAAAAAAAACCAAGAAAGTAAAAAAGAAAAATTATTCATAAGGATCAAGAATGTTCACTCTTGAATACCTATATATAGATAGATTAGAGATAATCTATATGTTCATTTGTTGAAGGGATGAATAAAATGTGAAATATTCACATGATTGAATTAAATGGGGCAAACTAATATTAAGGGGACCTAAGCAGGTCCGGATACAGAAACGATACTAAAATACTGGAGAAGAGATATGTAAAATATGAGATAGTCAATTGATAGATGTAAATATGGCAAAGGAATATTAAGATCACTTAATTAAATTTATATACAGACATAATACTAAAGGATTGAACTTGGGTTCAATGCGAGCCCCAGCCAGCCAAGATGGGAGGCCTACTCTTTATTCAAAGACACCAACAGGAAGAGATGGCAAAGATTCCGAACTCAATGAAAAAAAAGCGTATGTGGACAAGTTCATTATAATGTCATTTATAATAATTACACAAAGGAAAACTATATTCTTTCCCAGGGATTCATATGAATGCCACAGAAAAGTGCGCATCCGATTCTGGGTATTAAGGAAAGGGAATAGTGCCTGATGTTGGGAACAACTGAGATTTAACTTTATTTGCAGTGTCTTTATTTCTCCGGGAAAAGATCTAGACTCAAGTATGATACAATGTGCATCATCTATCTGTCAGGTGCAGGTAGTGAAGAGACTTGTTATACAGTGCATATACCTGGTAAATATTGATGCTCTACTTTACATTATTCCATGTAATTTTATGAGTTAAAAAATCCCTCCAGGTCAGGCCTGATAGTGTACCCCTGTAGTCACAGGTATTGGAAGACCGAGGTAGGAGAACTACCTGGGCCTAAGAGTTTGAAGTTAGCCTGGGTAACACAGTAAGACCTGCCTCTTAAAACAAACAAACAAATGAACAAACCCCAAGTCTAAACTACTGTCTTATGAATCCATTAATTCAGCTCCTCAACAACATTTTCCCATACAGTAAGCTGCAGAGAACCAGACTAGGGGTGCATATTCTCCGACAGCTGTAATTTTTTGCTCATGGCATCCCCAACACACTGAGTATCCAGTCTGGACCTTTGTTCCTCTCTCTATCCCTTCTTGGCAGGATTCTGGCTTCTATGAGCTCTTATCAAGTGGCAATTTTCTTTACAACTATGTGGCACTAATTAACATCCAGCTAAAACATCTTGCTTCCTCAGGACCTACAATTACAAACAGCAATGCTTCCATTTTTGAATAAATTGTTTTTGGAGTAATTTTACATTTATAATAAAGTTGCAAAAAATATACAGAAAGCTCCATATACCCTTTACCCAGTTTCCCTTCCTCTTCACAACTGCATCAATTCATTCTTGATACCTCAAAGTGAGGAAGATAAATTGCTTAGCCAATTGTGGAACATCACCAAATGTTACCTAGGAAGTTCCGTAGGAGAGGGCTGGTCTTGGATTAAGGAGATATGGTTCCAGTTCATGCTTGGTTAAACTTTGAGGCATAATTATGGGAAAGCTGATCTCAGTTCATCTTGCATATTTGAATGTTAGATTAGTCATAGATTGTCAGGGTATCTTCCATGGATCACAGAGTCCGTGGAGATGTTGGGTGGACATAAGGATACGAGGCAGCCTCCGTAGTTTCCACTCTACTGTTACAACCAGAACATCTCCACTCCTCCGTTTTATTAAGTGAGCAAGCTTACAACATTTCATTTTAGAAATGAGCTTCTTTGCTCTTTTCTATATTAAAAATATTAAAACTCAGTAATTGCCAAAGTTCCCCTCACTCTGGCTGTAGGAATCGGTGAATCCTGGGGACACAATATTAATTTCCTGAATATCAGAGGCAACTTATTAAGGAACATTCAAGACGCCAAGAATCAGCTCTCCCATTGTCTAGGAACTGGGCGTAGATTCAGTTGTTTGAATCTCTAGAAGCCTAATACCAAGGAGGCTAAGGATAAAAACATAGCCACTTTCATGGGTTGGAAAACGTTTTCAAGTTTATTTATTTTTCTAAAAAACAACTGGGACTGGGCTTTGGCAGAGCTGCCAGTGGATCCTGTTACACTTTACAGCAGTGCTAGACTTTGCATAAACTATCTATGGCATTTGAAATCCCGGCCAGCAATTCGACATGTATCATTTTGGAATGCTTTCCCCTCGTGCTCTTCACTGCCCGTCTCCCAGCAGACTGCGGCACATCTCAGAGCAGGCTGGGGGTCTTATCTCTGCATCGAAAGCATTCCCAGTCAGAGAATTCGCCAACATGAACAAAGCCTTCTTATTGCTTAAATACGATTTCCTCTTATCTGGTTAGTCTATCCGCACTAGACAGGGCTTAGAGGAGCATGCTGCTGTTATTTTATTCTTCTGTTTTTCTATTTGGTTGTGTGTTTGTTTCAGGCTGGCTGCGATCCTGACCAGGGACAGTCAACCAGATCAGAGAGGAATGAACAAATCCAGCTGAACCTTTGCCCAAAGCCCCAGTTGATCTTAAAGTCATCTGTGTTCCTGAGGAGGTGGAGGAAGACCAGGGTTGGTGGTAGAAAATGGTCACAAGCCTCCTGCTTTTATAGACTTTGCATAAATTTGTTCACTACGCAGCTATTTATTGTGGAGCTATGACATGCCTGGCTCCAGAGTCCCAAGAGAACAGAGCCTCTGAAGCTGCAAGGTCGACTGCTGAGGATACAGTCGTGATTCTATGGATGAGATATGGCGACTGTTTCTACGGGATGCTCTCTTTTTATCCACCCACTTTGCACCTTCCAAAAAGGAAATCCAACTCTGTAAAGCATCACAGAGCAATAAAGTCTCTGCTCCACATTTGGTGGGGAAGTGCACAGGAGAGTCGTGTGGCACATTCTGAGGGAACTTGTACTCTCCTCAGCGTCATCCTGAGCTCCTTTTTTCTTCCTTTATCCTCTCTACTCCTCTGGGGTCTCCAGTATCACTGATTCCATGGACCCTTCAGTCTCTCCCAACTTCCTCTCCCTCCCAATCTGCACATCTCTCAAATCTCAGGTAAAGCCATCCCGTCTCCCTCTTGTTCTCACCCTTACCTTAGCATCTATAGGAATCAAATAGCAAGTGGCTACCTTCCCCCTGGACTTTGAAGAATTCTGTAGCAGAATCCCTTAGACTCCCCATCATCTTGAGAGCTATCTGTGTTTATTTCAAGTGAACCCATGGGAAAAAGAAGACCTGGATTAGTTCTGGTTGTGTCACTCATTCAGCGACTCTAACTCTCTCTTCCCTGTTTGTGAGATGTGAGTGTTTACTATACAATTACCAAGGGCCCAGGAGTTTAAAGACATCCACAATAATAATATCCACCCCAAGGTCTCACAGTCACAATATCGCAGAATCTTCACAAGGACTCTGGAAGGTTCAAGTGTCCTATTTCCAATGAGGAGATGAGGCACTTTCTTGGTCACTTCCTCTGATTCCACACTCTGTGTCTCAGGCACAAAGCAACATGGTGGTGGCCTGGGCTTTGCCGAAACCTTGGCTTCCTCTAATGAAGAAGGGGGCACCGGCTACCACTCTCTTTGTTTCCAGTCGCCCCACATTTACTCCCTGCTCTAAAGTGAAAAAATAATCACATTGTCCTGCTACTACTCAACCACAACTGCCCAGGCTCACAGGATGGAAATTTTCCTGGACAAAACTCACAAAGGCTTTTGAGAGCTCTCTTCCACCAGCTTCCCCACCGCTGCTGTCCCCCCTCCACCCGCTTCCACTGGGCAGGCATTACACGTACAGCATGGAGTCTTCTTCTCCCTGGACGTCCGTGATCCTGTGCCCAGACACACGCTCTTGTGCACTGGAAAATACTACACACACTTCAAAGCCACTCTCAAATATCATGCCTCTTCTGAAAGCATTTCCTCAACCCCAGCCACAACCAAGTGTTCCCTCTTATGTGTTCATATAGTGCCTTATGTATACCCTGGTTACAGCACTTGTCAAGTTAGGTTACACTTGTTTAGAGTTCAGTTTTATCCCTTAAAGTCTCACAACTTCCCAGGTAAATTACTGTCCTCAGATTCCCAGCAGAATTCTCTGCCTGTGGGAAACAATAGGTACCTGGTGGAAAATGCAGCAGCAGCATGTATTCAGCTCCTATTCTACGCTGAACAATGTTTTAAAAACTATGTACCAAATCCCAGAACTCTTGCAATGACCCTGTGAGGTAAGTACAGTTATTATACCCATTTTATAGAGGAGGAGGTTGAAGCCCAGTAAGTTGCCTAAAGTCACATCAGTGGTTTGTGCTAGAACCAGGATTCAAATCCAGGCACAAACTCACTCACACTCTTAACCATAGACGCTGATTTGAAAGGGGCTTTGCTCATGCCTCCTTCCTTCGGGGATGGCATGAGGCTCCAATAAGACTTCGCGTTGGGTGAATGTCAAATGCTAGGTACATAGAGGATGGAGCCCAAGTTTCTCCTTGCTGCCATCTCCTGGGGCTCCTGAAATAGAAGCTGCTTCAACAGACCATAGCAGGCCTTCATAGATCTTCGCAGGATGGCGGAAAGAGCTGCGGACAGCCAGGTAAGGGGTCTGTCTCCTGAACCTGACGCGATCGCTCATTTCTCTGACCCTCACCCTTCCCGCTTACAAAAAGAATGAAATGCGTTTATCTCCAGAGGGCTTTTGAGTTCTGCCATTCTGTCAGTTTTTGATCTGCAGCCTTTTTCAAGTGAATGCCACAGAAGAGGACTAGCACAGTAAACAAGCAAAGCCGCTCCACCTAGCAGGCCAACATGCTATGACCTCTGAGTCTCATGGGCCCCGCGCAAGCAGCACTTGATAGCTCAAGGCTCATTCCACTCACTTTTCCTGGCTAAGACAACCAGAAAAGTTACATCGAATTTTCTTGCACTCATCTCAGAAATGTGTTTTCTACTTTGTTTTCTTTCCTTCTATTTTGTGTGCCTGTAATTGTGTGCTGCCAAGAAGGCGAGGAAGTTCTTCAGCCAGAGCTTTGAGACCACTGGATATCTGTCCACGGAAGCCAGGAAGGTGCTCCGAAACCCCCATTCCAGCCTTCACACTGGATGGATGGGGAAACGGAGCTCAGTGTAGAGGGGAAGCACTGGCGTGGCGATTCGCAGGCATCTCTATAGCTCCACCACGGGCCAGGACGGCTGGCGGTGCCTGGGTGTGCGGTCTGTAGCAGCGGAGGGCTCTGTGGGGACTCCCGTCCGCTCAGTGCTGCCGCTACATCCAGCGCCGCCTCCAAATCCCTTTCCTCTGCAGAAGACTGCTTTCAATTAGAGGAGTTAATGATGTCTTGCTTTCAAAGAGTTTTTAAAATCCAGTTTATCTTCTACCCACACACGATGTACACAAGAGGGGGAGATGGAGGGAGAACAGGGGGTTGGGGGGGGTTCTGGTCTTTTCCCACATAGGGGCATGCCATGAGGTTTCTATTGAATTTCAGTTTTATAGGTGCACATGCTCTTTTCTCAATCAGGGGAGGGAGGAAATGCTCCCCAAGCCCCTAACCCATCCTCTCCAATTTCCCCTTTCCACACTGAGTGGCTTGTAGTGGGCCTCAAGGAAAAGCAGAAAAGCTATAGAGAGGCAGAACACTGGGGTGCACACTGACAATAACACGTCACGCACCCACACAGTGGGAATATACATACACACAAGGCCAGGGACTGTTTCCCAACACTTCTCCTTAGCCCACATCTTAACCTCAGCCTTGCAGTTCAATGCCCAGTTACTTCTTCGCCCAAGCATTCCAAGATTGCTAGCAGGGCACAACTTGGTTACTTGCTATAAACCACCAAGATCGCAGGACCTTGAAGACTGCAGGAGGGAAAGCCAGCTAGGAAGTCCTCTATCAGGCCATGGCCATAAGGGACAGGGACTCCAGGACACAGAGTAGACTCAGTTAAACAAGCCCAGCTTTGCTCCCTCCTTGGTGTATTCCTACAGCAGGTGACAAGTACCAGCACTTAAAGACAGTCCACCAGTACGAGGGCTGCTGACTGCAATTTTATTTCACCTTCACGATGCGTCTGAGGAGTAAGCAATTTCGTCCCCATTCAAGAAAAAAGGGCCTTGAGGTTCAGGAAAACGTTGGTCAGTCCACCAAGGCTTTGGAGTCAAGCAAGGCCAGGCTGGTGACCCGAAGGCTGCTGTCTTCCCACCCCGTGACTCACCCTCTGAACCGCGCTTGGTCCAACTCTTTGCATGAGACATCGGCCTTGTGGTCGCTCATCTATCCCTGCTTCGGATTCAAGGGCAGTGGCTACGGCTGATTTCTGTCTTTTTTATCACAGTCCAATGCAGATCAGCGGACAGCACTCTTTGAATGCGGGCAGTGTGTGACTGACGTGGTTTCCCAAGGCTGTGTGTGGGAATGCACTGCACCCTAGGAGCCCGGGTCTCCACGGGCCTAGGTCACTGTGCAGAGATGATGGTAATGAGCACATGGGGCAGGGATGGCGCCGGGAGGCCCAGGATTCATTCCTGGCCACTGGAAAGGTCTGCTCCCACTCAGCCTGCCACCCTAGGCCTGCATGGGGTTGGTGCGCAATACATTTGATAACAACAACGAAAACTGGTATTCAGAGTGATTTGTATGATGAGTACAAACTACCACAGAGCCTGTTTGAATCCATTATTTCACTATACCCTTAAAACTAGCCTGTGAGAAAGGTTCTAGTATATCTGCTATTCCCAGAGTTTTTACAACGCTGCTTGGCAGGAAGTGCAATGTCCCTTGAGCCCACCAACTCAGGTGAGGCACAGCCTCCTGCCAGCACCACCACTCCCCCGTCCCTTTGCCAGGACAGACATGGACAACTAAACACTACGCTTCCCCACTTCGTGTCAGGTTCTAAGGCCATCTCAACAAAACTCCACGGGGAGCCACTCGCACTCGCAATTGGCCAAGCTGTTCCGGGGGATGGATACTATTTGCAGTCCTTGAACTTGGCTATTAGGTCATTGCAGATAAGACACAAGTCTTGCCTGTTCCACCCTCAGTACTAGCAACAAGGAAGCACAGAGCAAATACTAGTTGGATGAAAAAATAAACTAACAGTGGTACTTTACATACCTTATATCAATGAATGCATATAATGAATGAACACAACCCAATCTTCCAACTCCAGACTCTGGGCTTCTGTCACTACCGGCAGAGTTCTCTAAAAGTCTCTTACCTGGCTTTTTTACTCCATCCCTATACCTGTTCCTGCTTATCTCCTCTGTGCCTTATTCCAAACTAACCCACTAAACTTTAAAGGTAACCAAGGGTTAACAGATACACAACACAGTGCTTGGGCACACCCCCTCCACACACACACACTTGCAATCCCCTCCTCCGATCTCCTTTTTACACATTTAATAACAATGGGGGGGAAGAGAAGGGGGGGAGCTAGGCTTTCTTTTACCGACCATTAGAAACAATTATCACTTTCCCCAGGCCTCCCAAGCAGCTTTCCCTTTGAAGCCTGCCTTACTGAGATAGAGGGGAGGGGGAGGGGCAGATTGTCTTTCTTTCAATTTCAGGATTTATTATTTGGCCTGGACAGACAATCAAGCAAAGAAGCATTTCCTGTGTGTAGGGTGGTGTGTGGAAGAGTGAGATGCCTCGTCCCTCCTAGAGTTTTGGAAATAGCAGCAGATCTCAAGGCTTCTACCCAGAATACATTTTCAGATAAGAGAACTTGGCATTGGATGCTCTCTAGCTTTGGGGCTCAGCTCTGGGCTGATTAGCACCTCATTACCCCCAGGATCTCTCCCTAACACATTACGCACTGCCCACTCCTTAGAGATCCAGTGCCCTCCAGGCCTGCACCTCCCCACAAATCTGAGATTCTGCGATTTGGGCATAGGCCCCACAGCAGAGTTAAATGAACATGGAGGAAGAATTGGATTTTCAATGGGGAGGAGAGTACAGAACTCTTTTAAACTACCACTGCTCCATGAATACTAACATCTTTATAGGTTTGCTACACTTCCTATAGGAGAAATGGTTCTGAATAGATTCTTAGGTAGTGTTTATCTATTTGTTTAATTCTGCAGATGGAGACTCAGGATTTTTGATCTTGGGACATACTGGAAATCTCAACCTCTTCTACGGAAATCTTTATGCTAGAGGCCTAAGATGTAAAAGTGGCAAAACCAAAGTGGCTTTTTGTTTTTTTGTGGGGTGGGGGTGGTACTGGGGAATAGAACTCAGAGCCTTGTGCTTGGCAGGCAAGCACTCTACCACTGAGCTAACTCGCCAGCCCCTCAATGTGCTTTCTTTGTCTTCCTTTATGCACGAGTACCTGTGCTTCAAATACAGAATCCTCACACCCCGGGAAGTCCGTATATTTGCCCTCCTCACATGCCCAGAGACGCAGAGTCGCGGTCAGCACGCAAAGGGCACACCGGGCACGAGTGGGTGGCAGACCTGGGCCTGAGCTCCATCGGTGGTACTCCAAAACCACCTCCTAGTCCCAGTCCTTTCTACAGATGAGCAAACTGAGGCCCAATCCTTGTAAATGATGACCACAAAGATGAGCATGGTGATAATTACAGTGATGATGAAAAACAGACAATGACGGTAGACTGTCGCCTCCATTCCCTCCACTCTTCTGTCCTAAAGGGGAGACTTGGTGCATTTTCACAGACAGAAAGCAAATAACCACGATGGCCGTGGCAATAATAATTCAAAGGCGCTAGCCTCCAATTTATACATTACAGGAAATGTTAGCTGTGGCCTCTCCGCCCCATGGGGCGGGCGCTATCTCCCCATTTTACAGACAGGACCGCCTGGCATGGGTCTGAGCCCATTCCCAGACGCTGGTTTCGGGCGGCGATGGGCAGGGGCTCAGGCTCCTCCAGCTAGTAAATCCTCTAACAAGGGAGAGTGATTAGTGTCGGATGTGGTGGTGGGCTTTTGTGCTGCTGACAGCTGCTGCCATGAAAGGCCTGTCCAGGCTCATTTCACAGGCCCCCCAGGCCCGCTCCCCAGTCCCCTAATTATGCCATTCAGCAGTCACCCGGGGCCGCCTCTGAACCCCTGACCCAGCAGTGAAAGGCCCGGGATCTCATTACTAATCTCTTAAGCCACCTAGTCCTCCAAAATACATCCATTTAAGGTGGAGGCCAAGGCTCTGGGGGTGGGAGGCGAGGAGAGGGGACGCCCAACTCAGGGACTGCTAGTGGGACAGCCATCTTCCCTCCTGGAGCCCGCGGCCCACGCCAGGGGCAGCCAGCGCAGCGGCGCGGCCGGACTGGGCAGGCCTGGCCGAGGGTTGGTGGCCGGCCAGAGATGAGGCCCTGGGAGGGAAGGCCGAGGACATCTGGGCCCACCTGTTTGCAATTTCAGGGGTGCGGGTGGGGGATGCGGCCTGTGTTTGTTTTAATTATTATTATTGTTGTTGAAAAGGGAGGGAAAAAATGAGCAGAAACTGCTAACATCTGGAGGCTGCTGTCCAGCTTACGTAATCTCCTGCGGCAGAGGAGGAACACGGGAACCCTGGCCAGATGCGGGGCTGGTGAGTTCAGAGCACATGTGCCGCCTCCGAGAGTCAGACGCTGATGGGGGTGGGTGAGTGGGAGGCAGGACTTGCCCTATATTCCTAAGGGAGAGAGGCGAGGGACTGGGGGCTTCCAGAGATCCTAGATTTCTTCTGGAAGGATCTGGGTCTCATTTCTATTTCCCAACTGAATCTCACACCTTTCTCTTGTATTTCTCCTTCATCCATTTCCTCATTTGTCCAGTCAGCAGACATTTACTTAGCACTTATTATGTACTAGTTTCCGTGTGTGTGTGTGTGTGTGTGTGTGTGTGTGTGTGTGTGTGTTGATGAGCATTGGACCTAGGGTCTTTGCAATGAACTGCATCCCCAGCTCCGTTGTTTTGTATTTTTTGTTTTTTTTTTTTCTTCTGAGACGAAGTCTTGCTAAGTTGCCTGGGCTAGGTTCAAGCATGTGATTGATTCTCCCGCCTCAGCCTCGCAGAGTTCTGGGATTACAGGTATGTACCACAACCCTCAGTGATTCGGTGGGTTCTTTACTGTCGGAAAAAAGTAGATCCCCAGAGGGAAAAAAGTAGTAAACATAAGATTTCTTCCTTTAAATAGCTCCCAGACCCACTGGGGCAGGAGGGTGAGGAATTACGCAAGCAAACACTCATAGAAAAACGTGGTAGGTTCTATGTTTGAGCTTTGTGCAGACTGGAGGAGGGTGGTGGGCAAGCAGGCGTGGCGAGGCCATGCCTGGCGGCCAAGTCTAAAACACAAAATTTTCATGTCAGGTGGGCTCTGGAGATGAAGAACTGAAAACAAAGGCCAAAGAAGAAAAACCAGGCCATAGCTGAGCTCTGACAACACAGTTTCCCAAATGATGTCACTTGCAGAAATGAAGACTGAAGTCTGAGGTGCTGAATCTTGCAGTTAACACAGTTCTCAGCATACTAGTGAAAAATACACTGCCTACTTTCTATGTTTTTAAATCTCTCTTTTTACACTGAAAGCAATGACTGAAATGTCCGCAGCCCCCATGAAATATTAGAATTTTAGATCAGGATATAGAAGCAGTACAGACTGAATCAGATCGAAGGTACATGTTTAGCTTCACCCAGAATATACATTCAACTCTTGAGAACACAGAGCTCCTGTCAGCAAGAGATGAAACCTCTGAGGTGCTTCCCGCTCTAGATAAGACTGTGGAAATGTACAGAATTTTATTTCAGACCCCAGAGGAACCGCCACTTCTAAACTAACACGTTGAGTCCAGAAGCACTTCCAATTCTAGACCAGAATACCCAGAAACCATCATTCTTCAATGAACTGGGCAGTGCCATCGCGCTGTATCTGAATACCCCAAAATGGCCAGTTGGAGATGTAGACCCTGAAGAGAAAAATGCAAACCCAATTAGCTCTAATCTGGCTCTAGAGCAGAACTGGGAAACGCAGTCAACTCCAGACAGAAGCACTAAAATAGGAGACCTCCACCACTCGTCTCAAAGCCTTTCGGACTAAAGGAGCTCTCTCAGGAAGCCTCCGGTCTCCTCCTGGCCCTTCTCTGGGAGCCCCTGAATGTTCATGGGTTAATCAGGAAGACGATAATCACATCCAAGCTTGGTGCCTGGTCACTAAAACCCTTGGTTGGGAATAGATGAGCAGCGGTTCCTGGCAGTCTGGACACTCTGGCCTATTCAAGAAAGGTCAAGGGGGTGATTTTTCACTTAAGAACATCTGTGTCGTGAAAGAACAAGACTTTCTCAAGTTCGTAAAACTTGGAGTTTCCAGGTTGTTTTTGTTTCCTCCTTTCTCCCCCTTCCTCCACTCCTCTAGCTTCGCACATTAAGATCCGTGTGTTGCAAACTGCGTCAGGGAGGAAGCACAAGATGTGTTACTTCCAGGGAACCCCACTAGATGCCAAGATGATCTCACATTTGCTCCTGGGTCTGGCTCTTCACTGCAGACCTCAGGACTTTCTGATCTCGGGTAGGCAAGTCGGCATTTTTCTCCGGGCTGACAATCCAAATTTCAGAGGTAGAGGTGGTGACTCTGATATGCAGGTGGAAGGCCTTCATACACCAAGTTTTCAGGGGACACTGTTATTCATGCGTCCAACACCCGAGCAGCACAATCCTCCTGGGAACAGCTAGATCCCTTCCCCAGGGGCAGCTCTGGTTAGGGCACACACACTCGTGCGAGCAGCTGTTCTGAGGTGCGGTCCTTGGGGACGCCTGTGGCATGAGCCAGGATTCAAGGTGAAGGCCTCAGCCATCCTACACCTGTCCCTTTGCTCATCTTCCACTGAGCAGTAGAAGTTACATACATTTCTAGGCCAGAGGGGTGTGAGGTGGAATCGCAGCTTCCGCTGGTCAGTCACTGCCTGACCTCAAACCTGTTGTTAAGTCTACCTTTCTCCACTTCCCTCTCTGCAGAGTTGCCTTAAGAACTCACAGAGTCCTTGCACACAAAAATGCTGACACATGGCCCGTACGCTAGACACACACCTTAATAGTTGCTTCTTTCATTCTTCCGTCTTCTTTCCTTGCTCTCTAGGGAGATAGTCCAGAGTTGAAATTCAAAACCGCCCTGCCCCAACTCTGGGCCTACTGTAGAATCAGCCTTGTGGGTCTCAATTTATTCCTCTGTGAGCCAGTGAAAATTTCAGTCACTACCATAGAGTGGTGGGCAGTACTAAACATGCCAAGGCCATGTAGATCCTGACACAGAAAGACATTATCCTGAAAGACACTGACATTGCTCCCTTTGCCATTATCAATTGTTCTTATTGCTATTACTTTGTTGTTGTTGTCTTTTATTATCATTGTGTGGTCATTTCTTTCCCCTTCCCGTTTAAGTCTATCTCTGTTCTTTCTTTTCCCCCTCCACCTTTCCTTTCTCATTCTCTTGCCCTTCATGCTCTCCTGTGCTTGGGTTCTCGCTGGAAGACCTTCTGGCAGCCAAAAAGGCAGCTCTCAGATTTCCACTCCTCTCTGTAAGAAGCTAATGGCAGGCACATCACTGAGAACACATTCTTTCCCATAACTACAGGTGGTAAAAGGGCGGGGTCTTCGTCCTGCAGTCCAGCCGCCGCAAGCCATTTCCTACTTTCTGTGCAGAGCTGTGAGCAAAAGGAAGATTTACTGCTGTGTATTTATCGTGAGCCCATTATGTGCCAACTGCTGCAAGACACAGCAAGAAGGACACAAAAGCAGCGACAAGGAAAACCCTTGGCATTGGCAGCCAATGCTCTGAAGGTGGGGGCAGCGGCCAGAAGAACACGAGATCAGAGTTCAGGGTGACTTTTGGAGGCCTCTTCTCAGTCTCCTTCCCGCAGTGGTAATTACCCCATTTTCATGCAAAGGATGAGCCTGCAATTTCAAAAGGCCCTTACCGACTCTGGTCACTCATGATATTTAAGGCCTAGCAATATAGGACAACACTTATTGATATTACTGTAGATTTAGCATAATTACAACACTCACTGATATTACTGGTATATTTAATCTAATTATAAATGTAATCTAATTATAGATATCACTCAGCAGATGTTGTTTCCAACAGCATCCTTCAATAAATCCAGAAACATTTTTCTCCAAGTATTCTCCACGTAACAGACCCTGTGCCAGACACTGAAAATCCAGAAAGGTAGAAAATGGAGCCCAAATCTTTAGTCATTCACCTTTCATTTGGTATGAAAAGTTGAAGAAATACAAAAGTAACACAAACTAGAGAGCCAGAGGGCAGCTTGCGCTCTGGATGGTCAGACAGGTCCAGAAATGTAGAGACATCAGAAGAGCGAAGGCCGGGTAGGCACTGAGTTGTGGAAGGAGGCCACATGGAAGAGCTCACGGACCCGGATGCTGAAGGGTGGTGAAGGTTTAAAGAGGTAGAAGAGTGAGTGAATACGGTGTTTCTGGGTGGGAGGTAGGAAAACCCCAAAGCATGTCTGGGGATTGCAAATCGCCCACTCTAGCTGAACATGCTCCTTGGCAACAGGCTGCAAACCAAAGCTGGTCCTGACTGCACACATCCTTGCCTGCTGAGGCTTTGAGATTTTTATAGGCCATGGCAAACTATACAGAAAGTTTCACAGGTAAGCAAATACTGCTGGCAATATTTCTTGTGGATGACGGAGAATATACTCCAAAGGCAAAAATCTTCTAACAAGAATGTATTTGGGCTTTAAAGATGTAAGACACTGAATCACAAAAAGATTCGTTTATCATACCTCACTCTGGGACAGAGAAATGCCATTTAAAAAAACCTTGGGAGGGGTGGTACAGGGTAGCAAAAAATACATGAGCTTAGCAGCCAGAAAGAACTGCAGGAACTATTCTACCACTTGCAGTGGGGGCCCTTTGTGAACCTTTGCTTCCCTATCTGTGAAATGGGCACACAGTTCCCACAGGGTGGTTATAAAGATTTAATTCGTAGCACTCAAGAAATTTTAATGGACAATGACAGATGGATTCTAAAATATATTACATGTATATTATAAATGTGCAAATATATTTAGTATATTTTTTGTTGGGAACAACAAAAAGGAAGAACGTGTCCTTTGATAGATTGAAATGTAATACAAAGCTATTATAATTGGGGCTGGGGATTTAGCTCAGTGGTTACAGTGCTTGCCTCATAAGCACAAGGCCCTGAGTTCGATCCCTGGCACCAAAAAAAAAAAAAAAAAAAGCTATTATAAACCACAAAATATAATATTGATGAATCTATAAACAATGTGAAGAAATTAACAGTATTTATTAGGATTTAATTTAAGGAGCAGCCCCTCTATGCTGATACTGTCCCAAGTGTTTTATATGTGCTATATTATGGCATCCTCACAACCTCAGTTAATTATCCCACTTTATAGATGTGGAGATTGAGGACCAGAGAGTCTAAATAAATCGACTGAGCTCTCCCTGTATGTGACAGCACTGTGATGTCATGTGCTCTGGACCTGGTCTGTCCAATAGGCCATCCCCATGGTCCCCACGTGACTATTCAAGTCTAAATGACTGAACATTTAGAATTCAGCTCCTCAATTTCATGAGCCACGTAAGCCTCCATGCCATCAGTAGCAGACGCCACTGCACAGGACAGAGCAGTTGCAAGATGTTCCATCATCACAGGAAGTTCTAGGCCACAGCTGGTCTGGACGCTGGGATACTGATGATAACACAATTCTGTCTTCTGTAGAACACAACTCCTGACCGCAGCTCCCGGTGCACGCTGGTTTGCACTGCACTGCACTGATATTCCCTTCCCGGACCCCACGCTGCCATGTGGCTATACTGCACACATGGGCATCACCCAGATGCTGTCCATATTCCTAACAGCAGTATCCCAAGCGTATGCCTTCCCCAGCGGCCTCTTTGCCAGAAAGGGGAGAAATATGGACATCAGCCAAGTGTCCCTTTCCAGCAACTGCACGGATAGGTTCAGTTTGGGGAAAGGTCTCGGCGCAGGCAGGTGCTCCGAGCAGCCTTTATTGGACTGCTAAACACAAATGCGTGCTTCCAAGCACAGGTACCTCTCATGGGCCTCTCTGAGTCCATTTCTTCCTGGAAAACGAACATGCACAAATGTATCCAGGACTTCCTGGTGCTTGGATCTGGCTGAAGAAGTAGACAAGTTTTAAGAAACACATGCCTGGGGTGGAGGGGGAGACAGAGGCTCCGTGTTATCTTGTTCTACAGAGAACACATCTAGGCTAATTTTCAAAGGATGGGGAGGGATGGAAAGTAGGGGGTAGAAGGACTGAAAAACAAACACAAATAAGTGAACGCAAACAAAAACAAAATCCTCCACACAGTCAAACGCAAACTCTGCTCACCCCCCACCCTTTGGGCCTGGCTTGAGAAAGTTTACTTTCATACTAGAGAAATGAGCATGTGGTTTGGGGGACCAAATTCAATACTGCCAAAGCGGCGGGCTCGGCAAGCCTGACTGGCTCTTGCTTCCTAAGTGCATTACAGCCCCAGAGAGTGAGCACTGTTTACATTTTTTACATGTTTCTTGGGTACAGAACATGAAACTAAATTACACAGCAAAGGCCAGGCTGGCTACAAGCCCGTGACCCCACTTAAAACAATAAGAAAGAAAAAAGACAAAGAGAAAGAAAGGAGGAAGGAAGAAAAGAAGGAAGAAGGAAGGAAAGAGAGGAAGAAAGAAGGAAAGAAAAGAAAGATAAAGAAAAATTAAAGACAAGCATACAAAAGGGTCCTGATAGAGAATGAGGAGATGCCAGGGCGGAAGGATGTATCAGGTCCTGATGCGAAAAGTAAGAAAGGGGCATGCAGAGAATGAAGCCACTGAGACAGCTGATAAGGAAGAGTACTCAAACCAGGTCCTCCTGGCTGCACAGCTTACGCTTCTTCTATGCAGCAACGTGGCCATGCTACAGTCTTTGGATTTTCCCCAAATGTCCACCGAAAAACAGAAGTTTCATAGATAGCGTCCCCGTCAGGCTCACCCTGCCTCCTCAAAGTACATCCCTTTCAAGTTATCTGCAGGCATCAAGGGGCTTTGCCCACAGCCCTGCCAACATCGGTCTTGGCTCAGAACTGGTTTGAGAGTCCCCTCGTTTGCACGAGATGGTGCATCTTGCTTGAAGGCAGTGCTTGTTACATCATTAATGTCCTCCCATGGCTCTGGACAGAATGAGCCTCGATATTAGAATCATTTCCTAACAGACGGGGAATTGAGAGGTTCAGAGAAGTTATTTAATCAAAGTCAAATCATAAGTAAAGGAAGACCAACAAACTCACTTAAGTCTCTCTGCCCACAACACTGTATTTCTGTGCCCAAAACACCACTCTTAAAAAAAAATCCACATGTTTCTAATTGAATGTGTCCCTCCCTTGCCAAAACTCCACAGGAAGATAGAATTATTTCTGTAAAAATATGTCAGTTTCTCCCAGAAGGAAAACCACATTTCTGAATCAGTTATCTCATCCTTGACGAGTACCTGCCATGTAGATGTTACTGCCTCTATCTTACAGGTCAGATCTGGGCCCCCAGCACACAGGTAAGTAAATGATGGGGCCTAGAGCTGGAAATCAAGCTGATCTGCTACCAAATCTCTATTATTTTTATTAAAAACTCCCACCATTAAAAATGATTCAAATAGAATCCTGGGGCAAATAACAGCATTGAGAGTTTTACAGACTTATATAGCTATAACAAGAATAAATGAGAGAAGGAGGGAGAGAAGGGAAGATTAAGAGAAACTGTCGGACTCCTATTCTGGAATCTTGTGAGGTTCAGTAGATCTAAAGTCCTTCAAGGCCTAAGATTTCCATAGCAAGTTTTAGGGGTACTTAAAGAGACCAGTCCAGGGGGCTCTGTTTTGAACTCTCCCGGAAGGATTTTTTGGGTACCCTGCATGAATGGGACAGGCTGTAACAGACCGTGTGGTACTTTCTGTTCTGTTTCCTTAGATGACTTGCACATGGGCTCTTGAAAAATTATTCAGAAACCACCAGGAGAAAGCGGATCCCTCGAGTATTTGGGAAAACAACTTGGAATCTGCTCCTGCGTTTCAGTGTGTTCCCTTTGCCTCCTCTCTTTCCCTGCCATTGGCGAGGTCGTCCCGTTTCACTAATGCGAGGAGTCGAACGCTCTGTACAGGCAAGATAAGCAGAGCCGGCGGGAAGGGACAGACGGCCTTAGAATAGTGACCCCAGTACTGGCTTCTCCCTGCACTTTGCGAATAAAAATTTTAAATAGCATTGAGGAATTGCTTGTCAATGCAAAATTTTCAAGTCACATTATTTTAATGTAGTGCCAGTAGCCAGGTAGTATATGAGAAAAGTAGAAGTGTCATAGGTAATTCACCTCTCCAAGGCAATTCATCTCTCCAAGTCTTTTTCATTTTGAGAGAGGAATAAGAGTGTTCGGGAGTATTGCTGTGAAGTATACGGGAAATAATGTACTTCAAATTCCCTAGCAAACGGTCTGGCATGTAAGTAGGTACTCAGTAGATGCCACTTCGCTTTTTTTTTCCAAGAACATCTGACCACCTTAACTCCTGTTTAAAACTTCAGAAAGCTCTTCACAGCCCCCAGGATAGTGTTTACATTCCAACATTTGGCAGGATGTCCCTGGTCACTTCTCCTGGCTCATCTATGTTGGCTTTCACTCTATTTCTTATTGGTCCTTTATGGGTCTCTCTGTCTCTCTCTGTCTCTCTGTCTCTCTCTCTCTCCCCTTACTCTAGCATGCTTTTCCTATCCATCCAATTCTATAGCCCATCTTATCTTTCTATTCTCAGGTCAGCGATCACTTCTACAGGAAAGCTTTTTATGCCCTTCTCTGTATGCTTCCACTTCTTACACCGCATTGGGAAATATTTCTCACACTGTGTCCAGAGACCCTGGTGGTATCTAGCCCCTTGCTCTGGGGACAAGTGTGTAGGAGACAGATAGACAACCACAGCTGTCCTGGCTCAGATGTGGTGGCCATCAAGGAATGCATACATCTTGTGATTCTCTTTAACTAATGAGCATTTCAAAGTTTCCTGTGCATAGCTCATGGCTTGTGACAAAACCATAAATTGAGCAGTTTCTTCTTCAATCTACAATTATCCTATTTGTGTCTTTCTTTATTTTTTTTCCTCTCCCATGTTTCTGTAATAATTAGGCTCACATTCCAAAATCTAAGAAATCTGTTTTACATGCAGGGCTGGATCTTAAATGGAAAGCACCTCCTATGTCCCCGCTGTATTTCCATATACTGTACTCATTTTAGAAGACTCTCTGGAGAGGGAAACGCTTAGCCTGAAAAAAATTAAAAAAGTGAAGGCAAAAGGTTGAAGATCTCAGCACCCAGGTAGAAACCGTGGGGCAGTATCCGAGGAATCGAGGCGGGCAAGTCCCACTTCCTCAGTGGTGTTCTTGAAATGCACACTGTATAGACAAATAGACAAAAGACACGAAAGTCATCAGCTCTTGAGCTGCTGTCACGGGTCAGTCACCGAAGCAGACATGTGCTACCTGGTCTTCCTGCACGTAGACTCCTGTTAGAGACACAGTGGGCTGCACCTGCTTCTGCCCCTTCCACTCTGAGCCTCAGTGTCCTAATCTGTAGAATGAGAACACCAATTCGTGTTTTGGTAGTAGCTTTGGTAAGATTCAAGGAGTTCGGTGCAGAGCCCAGAGGAACCTGGTAAATGTTATTTTTATAATTTGCTGGGACCTTCTGAAAGTGGGCAAAAGACTTTTTTCCATTCAACACCCTGGCTTTCATCCCTGCTGGCTGAGGAAGCTGGGATGATAGCTGCGTGTTGCTTCCTCAGGGAAATTCCTTCTGGGTCTCACACTCTTGGGTCTTTGGCTGCTGTTCTTAGTTGGACACAACCCTCTAATGAAACAGAAAGCTCTTTGAGGGCAGCAAGAGGAATAGAACTTGCTTGGAGTTTCTCAAAGTCCTTGCTACAGTTCTGAAAATGTAGCGAACATTTGCTGATGCAACAGTGCTTAACAAAATGTTGACAGGGCTTCTCTGCTCTGCTCGTCACTGTCCTCTGGGGTGAAGCAGGCAAAGGCGCCTAAGATGAATGAGGCAGGGAAATGCCACTTATACTACCCAATGAAAGCATAAACCCAGCACTCAGTGCTTTCGCCACATCCTTAATCTCCACTAAGTCCACATTATCATCCCCATTTTCTGAAGGAGGTGTGGAGGTTCCCAAAGGAGGTGGTAACTCAGTGCTTCCCAAGAAGAATAGAGGCCAAGAAGGCAAAGCCAGATCTGCATGATTTTCATCTCATTTTACTGCCTGTGTTCTCTCACTGGTATTCCTCAGGACACGAATGAAATATAATTAGATATAATCAGATAAGCGGATTAATTAATACATAGATTATTACAACAGAAGACATATTATGGTTTGTATTTCAATAGAGGTACGAAGTATTACGCACGCTTCAAGGAACAGATAACAGCAACTCAAAGGAAACTGGCAAAGCACTGATATACCCTGTAATGGGTTAACAGAGCATAAAGGCAGAGAATCAACTACCGAGAAAGAAGAAGTCTAGGTCTCGCCTACCTTTGAAAGTAGGAATCTTCTGTGGGATGAGCCTCACAACTTGAACAGTGTTGGAGAGCTGACTGCTCCACTCCACTACAGATATAGCCCATTCTTAAAAAGGTTTTCTTTACTTTGCCCCTCAAACTACTGCCCTTAAAGGATTAACCAAGTAAATTAGCTAGTTGACTGAAGGTCTATAATCCCTAAAAGAGTGCTGTAAATTCCAGATAGTTTTAGTATTTCCATCTCTTCCTCAGATCATTGCAGAAGAGGAAGGTGCCACCTGGAGAGGAGAAAATGGGCTTCGGTAGAAATGTTAGGGGTGAGAGAAGAAGGAGGGACAGCCACATCCCACTTTGGTAGCCTCCGGTGTAAAACAGTAGAGAAATGCAGAATATGGAGACAAAAATAAGAACAAGACAAGATCTTTGCAAGCACTTAAACCATTTCTGAGGTTCCCAGAAAATAGATAACTTAATTGTTTCAGTTTATTTCCATTTTTGTTCCATCTCAGGAACTTCTTGATTCCAGCTGGGCCAGGAAGGTGAATGGCCAAAATATCCAAAGAATGTCTCTTATTATAGGATGTTCAGCCCAATTTGCACAACCAGAAAGTTTTGATATTTCTGATAATGTTTGTCCATGAGACTCAATGTTCAGAGTTCGCTTTACTCTAACCAAATTTGGGAATCTTTTTTGAGGAGGATGGATAAGAGGGACTGGAAACCATTAGAAGTATAGGGCTTGTACAAAATCAAAAAGGAAGTTTTAAGTAGTATTCTGGGCCTTTATGGCACGAAGTGTTTATTCCCGGTAGTAGTGAGAGGGTGCAAACTTATTCTGACAAGCCCGCACTTCCAGATGGAATTGTCTCACCTCTATCTCACACAGTGACTGCAGCAGAGACTGGGTTTTCTATTTCTTTGGTTTCTTTCACAGGCTCTATCAAAGAGTTAGGCACAAACTTCCAATAAGAACTTGCATTTATCATTTTTTAAATGACAGAAAGAAAGAGAGTCCGACAAACTGGAAAATAAAGGAGAGACGAGAGCCACTGTGGCCATTTCATAATTCCCAAAGGTCAAGAAGTGTCCCCAGGAACATAAAGGGACACAGAAGAGAGTCATTGTAACAGGCAGTAGGAACAGCCGGGATGGAAGATGCCAGCAGTGACTGTGAGCCTGTTCCAGGAAGACGGAAGCACCTCAGACGGGCCACACAGTGACACCCAACGCCATCTGTCCACGTAGGACCCTCTGCTTGCTTCTCAGGGAAGTTTTCCAATCATGAAGCTACTTTCAGCTTTCAGATACAACCCTATATAACCAAGCTACCCCCTGTCACGTTCCACAAGGTCCTTCTAATGTTGCTCCTCCACTTGTGGGCCTGGGGCAGAACCACGGTGCTTCTGTTTTTCCAAGGCAGATAACAATTCTTACCTTGGCTGTAAGGTGTGTGAATGTGGCTGGCGGGCCCTTCCCCTATTCTCCTCAATCTGCTTTGGTCATTCTTTGGACTTGATATTCTCTGGGGCCCACTCATGTGTGTGTGTGTGTGTGTGTGTGAGAGAGAGAGAGAGAGAGAGAGAGGAGAAACAGAGAGAGAGACAGAGAGAGAGACAGAGAGAGGGAGACAGAGAGAGAGAGTATAATCTCATTGGCGGAAGGCAAGGGGCATACGGTACACATTTCCATTTTATTCTTAAGCCCAGTTTCTGAGGACCTCCGGGTTCCTTCGATTCCTTCTCTCCTACCATCAACATCTTCACTGGAGGCCCTGACAGGGTGAAAATTAACTACCAGTTTCCTCTAATCACTTTACAGTTGACGAAGGTCAGAGTCATGCTTCATTCTCCCTCTCTCCTGTCAGAAAGGAGCTGGGTTTCCACTTCAGAAATGCCTTTACCTTGAACTATGCAGGCTGTATGTCTGTGTGTGTGTGTGTGAATGTTTGACTGTGTATCTGTATGCATGTGATTGTGTATGCATGTGAGTGTGCATTTGTACATGTGTGTGTGAGCATGATGGTAGGGTTGGGGTAGGGAAATAAATTCCAGACATTTGCTTTCTTATGAGGAATTTAGGAGACGTTTGTCCTTGTGCCCTCCAGCCTGCCCTCTGCCCGCCCCTCACCCGCTGCGCCTAGGCTGCACACACACCCCCTCCCCTGACCCCATATTCTCCAGTGAGCTGATCTCATTATGGTAAATTTAGTTACAGCCGAAGTCTCCTTGTAACAAAGATTATGTCCAAGCCCAGAGTAATGGAACCTAGTCGATTTCATTAAAATAAAATTGGTTACAATGAATAATTCAATAGGATGATTTTGTTTCCTCATCTCCTCTTTGTAGATCGAAGAGCTAGTATTTATAATGATTTTTTAAAATTGGATTTTTGTTTAGGAAGAGATAATCGCCCATAATTCCTGACAGTCCTCTCCTTACAAGATTGGAATAACCACCCCATGAAGCCTCTTTTCAAATGCAAAGATTGGTAAATTTTCTTTTTTGCGCACATTCGGAGCAATAAACTTTGGATTGTTGTGTAAGCGTAGCTACTCTCAATTTTCACTCACATGAGGTTCTGATGGGTTCTTAATACTCTCGTTTGAGTGACGGTTTCTAAACATTACTAAGAACTGTAGTTAGTGTAGAATTTGGAATTCCTCTACACGCTATGTAATAGAAAGCGATGCCTGAGCATGCGGCAACATATGTGTATGTGGGTGTGTGCATCTTCAGTTCAGGAAACTGACATTTCCTGACACCTGGTCATATCTAGATCCTGTGCTTGAAGATGAGGGACAAAAAGAAATGAAATGTGAATGTATTCTCAAAAAACTGATAGCCTACTGGGGGAGCAGGTGGACAAACAAATACTTAGAATTCAATGAGACAGATAATGGGTGCAACCATGTAGATGAATTCACAAAGTACAGATGTGGTAGGAGAAGAAGATGAACTCTGGTCATTCATTCATGTAATCATTCATTCATCATTCATTCATTCACTAAGCTGGCAGTAAACATGATGGCACCAGGAAATACCTCGTTTCCATTTCTTTCTATATTCTGCAAGGATGAATCTAATACTGTAAACATCAGCAAAAAGATGACGCTCTGATGAAATGCATGAGAAATCTAATAAATGAGACGGTTCTTTCCTATCTTTCATCCGGTGATTCCTCACTGAGCCCCAGAAGATGATTATATTTCTCTTTCATCTAGAAGTCAGGCCGAACGCACTGCACCCGAATGGAGGGAGCAACATTAGAGCGGACTGTCAGGGAGCCGCGACGGGTCCTCTCAGGGCCAGCAGGCAGGCTGTGCTTGGAAATGGCTGCTGGGCCAGGCGGTTAGAAGCACCGAGTCGTGACTCTGGGAAATGGGAGTCTCCAAAGAAGGCAGGTGCTTGCTCAGCAGGATAATTGGAAAGGTGGCTCTGGGGACAGCACAGCCATCTCTAGAATTGCACAAGCTGTGGTGGCCCCCAAACTCTCAGTGCTTTGACTACGCTATCAGTCCCTTGGGAGAGAACTGACACATAAATAGTGCATTAGGGGACTGAGGAATGACTCACGGTTTCTTAGAATTGAGAAAATCCTTAGAGATCATCACACTCAACTAGTCACTATTTTAAAGACAGGAAAATGGGGCCCAGAGAGGTGGGAAGACCAGTCCAAAACCACACAGCAAATTCACGGTAGGATGACCAAGAGTTCACGAAGCACACAACTTGACACCCCCCTCCCAAAGTGGGACTTCCCAAAATGAACTTGTTCTTATCCCTGCTGAATTCCAGTGATGTGCCCAAATGGAGTTTTACATGTCAATTACAGCAGACAGGAAAACAGGAAGACACGTATTATTCCTGTGATGCGAATGGCCCCACCCTTGGTGGCTGCATGTAGCACCCTTTATAAACCTTTAGCCTTATTTGGGTAAAGATGTGCTTGAGTAGCCACATCCAGTGACAACAAGTGTGAAATGAGGATCTTGGGGGGGCACTGAAAAGATTCAGAACATCAGCAGGAAGTATGTTACAAAGCTGGGTCTTACCTGGGACGCTGCCGGCTGTCCAATGATGACCCAGCCCGGGCACTGCTGGTCTTGATGGGACACAGATGCATTAGATGCCCACTGATCCAGGAATCCCTGGGGTGTGTAGACGCCACAGTCTTTAATGCTAGTCTTTTGTTCAAACTCTTCGCAGACCCCATCTCCATCGTGGAAATAGCACCGGCTGGGTTCATCTACAAGAGAGGGACCAAGAGGGAGATAACTAGTGAACATTTGTTCTTTGGCCTCCGGCCTCAATAGCAGATCCTCAATGGGATTTGACCACCAAATCCACCAGCCTTGTTAAGCCCGTGCTCATGAGTCACACTGGAATATTCTTTAGCCAAAAAAAAGAGGAAATCTTGTCATATGCAATGACATGGATGAAGCCAGAAGATGTCATGCAAAGTGAAATAAGCCAGTTACAGAAGTACAAACCCCATGCAACTCACAGACAAAGAAAGCAGAATGAAGTCTGCCAGGGGCGGAAGGGAGAGGAAATGACCACTAGCTGTTTAACAGGTTTAGAGTTTTAATTATGAACAATGAAACAGCTCTAGATAGCTGCTGCACAACATTATGCTTATAATGAACAACACTGTACTATAAACTCAAAATATGTTAAGAATGTAGTTGGCCACACACACACCCGAAAGTTCACAAACACATCCACCTTCATTACCCCCAAGTGAGCCTCACTACCACTTTTCAAGAGGAAGGCATTACTATTATTTTAATTACTAATTTAATCTTCCGGGTAATCCAACTGCGATCCCACGCATTTGTAATAACCTGACCAAGGTCACACAGCGCGTTCATGTCAGATGTGGGATCAGAACTCAGGCCTTCATTTTCTAACTCTAAGTACATTCTTGATACCACTGACCCTCGTGGCTGCAAACTTGGGCTCATAGAACTCCAAAGAGAATTTCTGTTTTGCATAAAGAATGAACTGGTTTTGGTACCAGCTCTGGAACTTTCACTCTGTTGTGTCGGACAAGCCTCCTTCCTTTTCTGGACCCGGTCATCAGAGCATGGAAAAGAATTAGAACATTGGGATTCCAAGAATGCTTCCTCTTCATCAAGACAAGACAAGAACCACAGGAACTCAGGGCTAGGAGGAGATGGCTCTTAAGCAGGTGTGACCTATGTATGTTTCTTGGGGTTTTAACATAGAGCAACACATGGGGAAACCCACATGTAGTCCTCTGAACAAGGTTACCAATGCCAACCATTCTGTGGTATTCTTTCAATTTTTCTAGGCAAAGCTAACTACTCCCTACTTACGCGTCTATTTTATTAAGATCTCCAGCTTAACACTTACCACTCCATTCTGGCGTTAGATCTACATACTGCAGCTACCCTGAAAGATTCAGAATTCCTTTAGAGGAAGTCCCTGTCCAGTGTCATCGAGATTTTTAAAAAAATTCTCTTTTCCTAAAGGGTCAATCTCTTCCTAAGTAATTGAATTAAATCAAGTTGTGAAATCAGTACTTGCTTGAAATACTGAGGAAATCTTATCAAACCACATTCTCCCAACTAGAAAGAGCCCAGGTCAAGGAGAAATAAGACTTGAATTTCTATGATGCTGACTATCTAAAAAAGAAGTTTTTGAATTCAGAGAGAGCAAAATGTTGAGCCCCTTCCAAGCTCTAAAATCCCTTGTTTATTTCTGCAAACAGTTTACATAGTGAAATACTATCAAAAGAGCCCGAATAAATCAATCCATTGTAATTCAATTATTTAAAGATGGGTTTGAGCCAGCTAAGGACTCTAGTGACCAGCAGCACACAGGGCAGTCGGGCAGGGAGAGAACACAAGTTCAGCACCCCTCAGCACCTCACACCTTTTGATGGTTGTGGCCAGCGAACATATAATAAAACACAGGTCCAATTCAACAATGACCAGCCATAAGTCTAGACTTCACTCTCTCAAATTCTATAAGAGGACTACAAAGAGTAAGGATTTTGACATCTGGCAAACGTAGGTTCAATCTCCATCTCTACCACACATAAGCTACGTAGGGCTGAAATAGGGGCTGGGGCTGAAATAAAATAACCTAATCACCCTGAACTTCACTTTCCATACCCAAAGACCAAAAAAAAAAAAAAAAAAAAAAAAAAAAAGGAGGCAATAATATTCAATCAGTGTTCTCGCAGTGATTATGTGAAATGGCTCTGACATCAGCCCCTTTACCCATTTTATCTACCGGCAAACTGAGAGCTAGAGGAGTGCACTATCTGCCTCCAGGCCATACAGAAACAGCTGGAACGAGAGCCAGCAGTCTGAGCCTGGCTTTTCACACCTAGCAGAATAGATTCTTTTTACACCCGTGGGATTCCCTCCATGCAGCATCATTAGGGGTAAGATTGTGAGGTTACCACTTTCTCCCTCCTCCAATATGAGGACAAATAGGGTGAGATTATAACAAGATTATATAAAATCTATTCTTGAACATGCTTTAATTCATTCCTTCAGCAAAGATACCTCTCAGAGTAGGAAAAAAAAACACAACAACAACTAGAGATGAATTCTTGTGAAGGCTAATGTCTTCTTGATTGTGTTTAAGACTGCAGCAAAGTTGTCTGCTTGGAATCAGCAGAACCTGAGAATGGAGGTAAAAAAACAGGTGCCTGAGTGAATAGATAGGCAGCTAGATGATGGACAAAGAGACAGGCAGAGACAGAGTTAAGAAGAAGGGAGACGCACAGAGAGAGAGACGAGAGAGAGGAGAGAGAGACAGAGACAGAATATGTCTGGTTTCTGCTACATTCTGCTGACAAAGCTATTGCGCATCCCTTTTAAAAATAACATCCTTGGACTCTGCTTTTCAGCTTCTCTTGCTACTAGTGTCCCAGGGGCCCTTCGGCTCCATCTGCCAGTCTTTGTCTGGGGAATTCTCTAGCCCCTCAACTCCCTCTGCCCCAAGCAGTGAACAGAGCAGGGTAAGGAATGGAATACAAATGTGCAGCCAGGAAAAACAAAGACGGCAACAATAAGACAAAACAAGCCTTCTTGTTTCCATTACATCAATTTGCTTGGTGCTCCTCGAGTGCTTTATGCAGGGTGCTGATCTGGTTGTAGTGAAGAGTTGGAAGTCAATCCCAAGGTCAAACGATCGCCCTGCCACCCTGGCTTCCATATAGTATTTAGGTGGCTTTGGTGATACTATATTCCACTGAGAGCCACATTGTGTACACTGTGTGCACTCACACACACAAACATCTGAAAATCCAACAGACTTTCAAAAACTACTCAGCGAATGAATGAGTGATTAAACTTCAGCATCCCTGATGTAGATACTCCCATGCAAATACAGTTTACACTCTGCGTCCCTTGAGAACTTTCTTTAAACTATGGTTTGGGAGAAGTAAAAGGAGGCGAGATAGCAACACGGACTGCCTCATAGTGTGCTTGCACTGCGCAGTCCAATTTCTAAATCTCACCTCATCTTCCCCTAGCAAAAAGGAAGCCCTCATTTCAGATTATTGCCGTGTATGTGGTGACACACCTAGAAAGCTATTCTACCCAGCGAGGACACTTGATGTGGGTGGGCCGGGCACAACGAACAAAGTCTGTCTCCCTCAAGTGTATTTACATGTGAGAAACTTTCTTTTTCTTTTGGAAGAAATAAGCTCAGCCTAAGAGCCCAAATAGAGGTGCTCTCTGTAAGTGGACAGACTTAGCTGATGCGGCCATCGTTGACTTAATTTTCAACTTTTATCTGTCTGGAGCATCAAGATGCAATGCCATGTCCCTGCACTCCTAAGGCACATACAAAAGACACTACTTGGGGTAGGCGGAGATTGCTGCCCCCAGTACAAAGCTTGGAAGGCCAAATCTAAGGAAAAAGAGACAAGTTCACCTTAAAGTATAAGCAAAAGCTGGAGTTAGCGCTACCTGAAACACAAAAACAAAAGAAAACAAAACAACAACAACAAAAAAACCTGAGTTCAAGTGCTGATCTACTGTTTATTGCTGGTTAATCTTGGACACAATATTTCACCTTCCTGTGCCTCAGTTTGACCATCTATGAAATGGAAATAAGATTACCTTTTAGACTTCTTCAGTAAGGTGCTGAGTATGATCATACAGCATAATAGTCCAAAAGATGCAAAAATAAAACTTGTCTTAAAGACACAAGATCTGCTCTTAACAATGAGGATAACAGGATGAGGCCAGGGTTGCAAGAAATCTTCTTAATCGGAGATTCACAGGTTAGAAACGATCAAAGAAGGTACATGGACTCTTCAATATAAAGGGCAAATAAACAAGTAAAAAAAGGGGAAAAAGCAATAACCAAAAGAGAAGATTATATTTATACACTGAAATTATTTCAGTATAATGTGGAGACACTAAACTCAGTTTGATGCGGAACTTTGGTAATTCATGACATCCCTGGAATACTTCAGATGACAAAGTGAGAGAAACAGAAAGCGTTCATAGCTAGAAAAAGGAGAAGGAATTTAAATTACTCGTGTCTTCTCAGATAGAGTTTACACAAAGAAACTTGCTTTCATACTGATTCTCATCAGTTTAAAGGACCGTGACTATAGTGACACGTTATTGGGCACTGCAAAACTAACATACACCAATGTGTTCTTCATCTGAGACCTGAGATAAAGTGAACACTTCAGGATAGTGGGTTAATTTAGAATATTTTGATTTAAGTTTCCTGCCCCAAAATCTTAACATGCCCTTTCCTTGCATATAGCCCTTTGATAGACCCTGACCACTTAATTGGAGAAGATAATTTTCCCTACTTTGGCATAGAAGGCTCTCCATACGATGTCTCCGTCCTTCCATTTTCCAAAGCAGCCATTTCCATTTCATCTATCCACGTTATCTCACAGGAGTTGTGTTCCCCTGCTGGGAATGTATTTTCCATTTCTTCATCTTGCTAATTCCCACTAGTTCTTCAAGCTTCAGTTAGTATCTCTCTTGGCAAGTCTCTATTTTACCTCGTTCTCTGACTCTCAGCCTGCTTGGGTTAAGATCCTTTCTCTGTGTCTCCACACTGTCCATATTTCTTCCATCACAGGCTCTTCCTGTCTACTATGGACCAGTCTGACATAACAGATAACAAGGATCTCTGGTAACAAAATGTTTTTTAGTATTTCAACTCTGTATTTTCAACTAATAACATACTTAGAGTGAAGGTACCTAGAGTGAAGGTACCAATTAAATAGCCAAGGTATATATGAATGGGTGAATGACAAAGATAAAAATTATATTTAATTTCACTTATTATCCAATTACACAAGGTGTGAATGATCTGAATGCTCATATACTTTCAGGTAATGCAGTTTCTGGCCATACCACAATAGTACTGTAAATCAGATTTATCAAAGATAGAGATACTTTCTTAAAAGGAATAAAGTAATTTGCCTAAATGATTAACTCGCTTCACTTTAAAATTTCTTCAAACACGGAGGGACTGCAGCTGTTCTAAACAAGCCCCAAGGGATGGCCCCATCAACATTTCCATGATGCCCAGGTGGGATTAAGAACAGGCCCATTCATTTGCAATCTTTCAGCAATGAATGAGAAACAGTACTAAAGCTTTCTCCAGACTTTAGGAGTGAGCACTGGTATTTTCCCCAGCTAAAATAGCTTCTACTTCTTAAAAGAAAACTGGAGAAGCCTTGGTCCAGTTAATCAGTATTTACAAAGCCTCTGTTTGTTGTCTGTAATGGTCTAGGAATGCCCTCAGGAAGCACACTGTTTCCCTTCTCTACAGGAAGAATCAATACTGCTTGGTAAAATGGTGGAAGGGTACTGGAGAAATGGTTTAGCAGAAATATATTTGAGGATGAAAAAAATTATAGCATATTGAGGGAAGAATCTGAAAGAAAGGTGAGTCTCTACTAATATTTGAGTAAGAGAGTGGCAGTCAGTCCTGGAACTTATAAATTGAAAAGCTGATTTGAAGCCAGATTAAAGAAGGATTTCAATATTATGTTAAGAAATTTGAATGTTATCCGTTAGGCACGGGGAGACTTTGAACCATGATTTTTCATACTCACAGAGGCACGGAAGCGAAATACTTGATTTTGTTCAGCAGATGTATCATTTACTATTTGTTTGAGTTTGGGGAAATTCTGTAGAATTTCTAAAATTTGGTTTCCTCATCTGAATAATGGCTGAAGGATCGAATATTTAGTGATCCTTCAATCACTGAATAACAGAGGTAATTATATAACAATCAGAAACATTTGTTTAGTTATTTCTGTGTGTCAGGTACTATGATAAACCACAGGCATAAAGTAATAAATCAAAGATGAATGATTTTTTTCCTCCACGGAAATATTGATAGTTAAATGCATGTAAATACTCGATATACAACAGGTGGCCAATTAATGGTCTATGATGATGACCTTGGAGCTGAAGGAATTATTTCATTTTGCCTATGGGAAAGCTCATGTTTATAAGGCTGAAGTCATTTGCCCAAGCCTTTAGAGAAAATTTCTATTAGAGACAAGACTAGATTGTTGATTCTTGAAGTTGTGTAAAATGCCCTTTTTGTGACACCCTGTCCCTGTTTTAGCATTTAATTCTGGGAACAAATGAGTTTGTTCCCTTAATCAAGTTTCAATAGTACATTTAGGGTTTTCTGATTTCACTTTTCATACTGTCTACAGGTATGGGCTAAAGAGTTTGAAGAGCTGGAGTTACCAGGTTTCATGCTCTGTAAGCAAAACAACCCCTCTACAGACAGTGAGGTAAGAATGTTCATTCGTAGAAGATGGACTTGATTTGGGACTCCAGGAAAAGCCAAATAATTTATATGCACATTCTTGAAATGGGACATCTTCCAAAAGATAGTAGATTTACTTTTCTTTTTAAACTTTTTATTTAAAAAGATGGGTCAACTTTTGAGAAATCTGCATCTATTTCTAGCTGAGGACGTTTTCTTTCAGTCCAATGATTACTATTTTTTTTAACTTTCTTAAAGACCATAAAAATTAGTATTTTTAAGTTCAGCTGTTTGTTTAGGTATGGGTCCAACCACAACAAGCTTCATGCCACATAATATGTCATCCAAACAACGACAAAAAAAGACCCAAAAGTGCACAATCTTTGTATCCAAATAATAGCCTGCTGGAAGAGAAGAATGGCAATGCCTTAATCCCAGACAATTTACAAAAAGGAAGTTGAGTGGAGTTATACTGGCATCCATTTCCTCTGGAAGAGAAGTATCTTGACTTTATATTTTCTTTCTTTCAAAAGCTTCATGTCAAACCCATATGGCTAACCTCATTGAATTCTACTCAAGCCAGCGTTTGTTTTTTACCCTCTTCAATGAGATCAGCCTACCCAGAGTACCAAAGGCAGAGTGGTGAAGGGCTCCTGAAGAACCAGGAATCTGCTGACAACCTTCAGATGCCAATTAGGTCCACTGAAGCTGAGAAGTTTGAGTAGATTTCTGGTTCCTTCAAAGCTGGCCACATACCAACCCCCTACCCCCACCCCGCGTGTTTCACAGTGACAACGAGGCATCGTCTAACAGACTAAATGTGCTAGAAAAGAAGAGTTTCTGCATGCTGTCTAGCCTGATCAGCCTAACTCCATCTCAGCCCATAGCACAGCCTTGTCTTCTCTCTAGGGGGCCTTTACCACACTCTCACGACTGGCCTTGGTTCTTTCCCACTTCAATCCCTTCTTCCACAACAACCCACCCAGATTAAAATGTAAATATTATGTTTGAAATACTTGACTCCTACGAAATTTGAACATTACCACCTAGCTTTCAAGTCTTTTCATAGTTTAGTTCCCATTTTCCTGTGTATCCACAGTTCCAAGCACATCTTCAATCTTAAATAAATGCAGTGCTCTTCTGGAACTCACACTTCACAGAATCTATCCTTATTTCCTCAGCCTGAAAGGCTGGTCTCCACATTTGAGTCTCTCACTGTCAGGCTGGAATTCGGCATTATCTTCAGCTTGGTGGCTCCCTGCTTGCTACCGTTGTATCTCTACACATTCAGCGGAACCAAGTTCCTTTTATTCCCTGCATTGTTAGTCTCTCCTTCGAAATCAGCAAAACAGGATATAGCTAATCTAAACATTTTACCATTTAAAAAGTAATTTTTTGAATAATACAAATTTTAAATTAAAAAAGTAAAAGGTCCTTTCATTCATTTTCCAAACACTATTTCCCCTACCTCATGTTTTCCTTTTCGAGTTACAGTAAAATTTATTGAGTTGTCTAAACTTATCCATTCTTTCCTATAATTTATTCTTCAGTTGTCTCATCCAGCTTCTACACTTACCACTCTACCAAAATCATCACGATGTCATGCAATTCTCTCCTATTTTTTTTCTCTCTCTGTTTCTCTCTGTCTCTGTCTCTCTCTCTGTCTCTCTGTCTGACACTTCCCAACTCGTTTTTGGCACCTCAATCCTCCCTTTTATTCTCTCAACCATCCCAACCCTAAAATAAATATTTCAAACCATCTATGTGGCAACATTACAAATGACACATGCAGTTTCATATCAGACCTTCTGTCTGAGCCCCGAGTGTCTACAGAGACATCTCTACTGCGTATCTATTGAAAGGCATGTCACAGAATCAAGCAAAACATTAATTACTTTCTGTGACCTCTTTTCTTCACCTTGTTAAATGACAACACCATCAACAAACAAAGGCCAAACCCAAACCTTCCCAGTCATCTCTCCTATTTTCTTCGCCACATCCCTCAATACTAAATAAAGTCCATCGGTATATCCTACAGTATCTTTTGTCCATGAGATTCCAAATAGCCCAGCTTGGGCCCATTGCTACTACACTAGTGCAAGCCTTCATCACCAGTGTAAGCTCACTTAACAAGTCCCTCGGCTTCTTCTGTGTCTGTTTCCCAATCATCCCGCCTCTGGAACAGAACTTCCCTGCTCTCCTCGAAACATACACTGCACAATGCTTCTCCTGCCCCAAATTGGAAAGCGGCTTCCCATCTCATGTGTAACAAAACCCAGAGTCTCTGCGCTGGCCTAGAAGTCCCTGCTTCATCAGGTTATCCCCCACTAACATTCCTCTTGCTCCCTCACTGTCTTCCATTCAGTTACCCATCCATTTATCCATCTGTCCATTCACCTAGGCTGGTTTCTCTTCATCCAAGGAGTACCTACTCCAAAGTGCTTCTGCTCCGGGAATTAGACCCGGATGTTCAGGTACCCTTGAATACTTCTTTTTTCTTACTTTTCTCATGACCTCCTCACATTCAGGGGTCAGTTCAAATATTACTTGCTCAAAAAACAACCCTGTCTACCTGCAGTAAGCTCACACTCTGTATATCCATCCTTCCATATTGTTTTATTTCCTTCATAGTATTATTCGCTCTTTAAAAATTCTTAGGGCTTGGGGGTATTGCTCAGTGATAGACTACTTCCCTGGGTTTGATCCCACCCACCAAAAAAAAAGAAAGGACTAAACTAAAAAATAAATGTCTATGCATCACTGTTTCCTGTTGCTATACGGTATAAATTTCAGAGTATCATGTTTCAAAGTTCACCTTTTCCTTTAGGAACAATAAAACTTCTTGGCCATATTATGTGATTTATATTTTAAAATAAATGGATCACTGATTATCTACAGTTCTTGGATCCTGGGATATTTCTGGACTGGCTCCATTCTTACTTACATTTATATCCCTGGTACTGAGGCTAGCAGATACTCAGAAAAAAGTCTAATAGCATTCTTTTGGAGATTTATTTATTTAGTAGTACTATGGATCGCACCAAGGGCCTTTGCACTGAGCTACATCCCCAGCCTATTTTTTATATATATATATATATATTTAAATATATATATATATATTTATATATATATATATATTTAAATATATATATATATATATATATATATATATATTTTTTTTTTTTTTTTTTTTTCCGAACTCACAAGCCTCCTGCCTCAGTCTCCTAGAGTGATGAGATTACAGGCATGTGCCACCACACTGGCTTTCTTTTGGAATTTTAAAATCTATTATTAATTGTATTAAAGATGTCTCAAAACTTACTTAAATCTGTTTTAGAAGACTATACTACCTAAAGACTTTCATGAATGTATTAATCAGAATGAAGTCATAGGACAAATCCTAAACCACATTAGGAAAAAAATTTAATTCTACATAAGCAATCTCATAAAATTTTTTCCTATGAGACATCGTGCCTCACCATCTGTCTTGAACATTGTTTCATTTTCTGTCTTAACTGAATTTGGGAAGAAACAGAATATCTGCATAGAAAAATAGGTACGCGTTAGACTGAAATTTAATAAAGAGGTTTGAAAGTATTACAAATTAAAATTTGAAGATACATTTACATCACCTTGAATTTCTATATATTTATTTGAATGGGCAGAAAAGATTGTAGGCAAAGATAGCAAACCTAATAAATAAGAGCACATCCAATTGACCAGAATATTCAAAGCCTGAAAGGACTGAGTCTGAATGATATCTCATGATACAGAATGATATCTCATGGTGCGGCTCAGCACCATTATATAGTGGCTGAGAAACAGATGGACTTTCCAAGCACAGACAGAAGGAAGAGTGATACGTAGGACCCGAAAACCTTTAAAAGCGCTAACAGGAAATCACCAAATTAAATTTGGTTGATATAAATTAATAAAAGGAAAAAATCCAAAATAATGATATGCAGCAAGTATGTAAAAATGCCCAAGACAGGTAACAGAAGATAGATACTCTGAATGTGTTACCGGTGTTTTTGAAAGCGAACTCATCTACAGACAAAATAAAGAAAGAGAAAGCAGAAAAGAGAGAGAAAACGAAGAGAAAGAAAGTTCACTTTCTCAAAATTTTCGACCAGGTAAAGAACTGGGAGCCAAGGAGACTAGAGACTGAGAGAGCTTCCCACCTCTCTACCTCAGATTCTGCACCAGGCCCTTTCTCTCTCCTCAGAATGGAAGAGATTTGTCAAGTAGCCTTGTGGCCCCCGCCAGTTCTGTTACTCTAAAATATAGTTGCTTCTTGATTTTTTCCTTTTAATGATTTAACCAGTTTTTCCACCTGAAACTGGGGAGGCACGATCAGCAGATTGAGCCTGAGAAGGCTGAGGATGCCAAAGCTCTTCTGAAAGACACGGAAGACAACAATGGCAAACAGATAGAACTGGGGACCGAAAATCAAAATCAGAACCTCAATTCTGTCACTAAGTTGCTCTTTGGTACTGCTAACACAGAGCATCCTCTCAGACTCACTCTTTACACCTTAAAAAAAACAAAAAAAAAATTTTTAACCTCTTTTGGCAAATGGCCACAATCACAATGATTTGATATGTCTGAGTTGAGAATAAACGCAAATACATCAAAAAACTATAAGAAGTATTGTTTTCTCATTTTATCACTACAGATATAAACTAGAACTCATTTCCCAAACCATCAAGTAGCTTTTCCAATTCATTAAGTTGCAATTCAACCATTGCCTTCCCGATGAGGACTTTTCTAATTATGCAATCAAAATATAGTTCCCACCTCTACTTGTCTCAGTGCACACCACTGATCTATCTATTATATTCCCTTCACAGCATTATCTTATTTCTGAAAATGTTTAATTGATCAGTAAATTTTCTCTAAAACAGAATGGCAGCTCCATGGCAGCAGAAACAGACTGTTTTGTTCACCAGTGCATTCAGATTCTACTACACAGAAAACAATATTGGCAACTATTTGCTGAATGAATGAAGGAAGGACTAGTGCTACAAAGGTCCTTAGAAATTATCTATCTAGTTCACATGCTTCTCTTTGCAAATGTAGCAACTGAGATTCAGAAATGTTAATTAACTCACTGAATGAAGCCCAGTTAATTATTGGAGGCCAGTGGTTCTGACCGGCTAATGAAAGCTCATAACACAAATACTGGAAGTGTGCAATGTCAGGCAGAAATTGGTCCACGAGAAAGGCATGTGTGTGAGAATAAAGAAAAAATAATAACGTGTGCAAATGAAAGTCAGTGTAGGTACGTATTTACATCTATTTTTCAATCCAGTAAAACGAGTAGCCCATCATTCTGTTAAGGCATCCTGGAGATTTCAGCTAAGAAAGACTTGCGGACACACGCATGCTATGCCTATCAGTGGGTCAAGAACTGAAGGATGAGTCAGGGTATTACGTGAAAACCAAGCCCATTACCCCAGTGACAGCACTGCTGGCTCTAAGTAAGGTGACAACCCTGTGATGGGCTCCTGGTGAGATGGCCACAGAGAAGCCAGAGTGTCAAAATGGATCCCTCCCACCCCGGGGCCCAGTTGGTTTGTCCTTCCTTGAAGGCCATCGTCCTGCCCTGTGGGTCACACAAGTACAAAAAGATGAGGCACTGAAGCCACGGTGTCTTCCATCTCCAACTTGGTGAGACACACTGCAGTTCTACGAAGACCAGGAGCCAGGGGCCAAGCAGGGTGATGCCAGGGGAGGAAAGCTTCCTTTCTCTTACATGATAGATAGGATACTCTTTGGCGTTTGGAATCATATTTTGTGTTAATTTGAATCTGTATGCTGTTTGATTTGCATTAACAATATTTTGTTCTTACAGAAATAGGTGGATGTCTTTATATCTTCCAATTTTAAAAAAAGCAGAAGAGAGGAGAAGGAAGGAGGAAAGGAGAAGAAAATGAGTCTTAAATCTTAAGAGTTAATTTGGAACATGTGGAAATACAAATCAAAAGCACTGTTCTTTTTGATTGGAGATGATAAGTATTATCATGCCTCTTCATACTAGAAAAGTGTTCCAAGGAGCAGTGACTGGTTACTCGGAGTTCGTTTCCACCATCTAAAAGAAGTGTTTGCCACCCCACTGCCCTAAAAATCATGAGGTCACAGGTTGGATTACTGGCTGTTGACTCCAGAACAGGAACCAGAGAAGTCCCTTCTGGTCCTAGATAGACAAACCATGGCTTGAACAGGCTGATTCTGGACCATTGAGAAGATAAGTTCAGAGAAGCAGACCTTGAGAAGGGGACTTACCCACTGAACAATGTAGGTATGAAGATGCTTAACCCACAGAAAAGAAGGCTTACGGGAGACACCATTGGAAACTCTTCTGTTGAGAAAAGTTGGTTTGAAGATGCAACTGGCAGCCTTAGCATATCCAGAGTTATTCATTCAAGGTTTTTGATGGAGTCTTAAAAGTATCTTTTTTTTTTTTTTTTTTTTTTTTTTGGTGCTGAGGATCGAACTCAGGGCTTTGTGCTTGCAAGGCAAGCACTCTAACCACTGAGCTAAATCCCCAGCCCCCTAAAGTATAACCTTGTACCTTCCTGCTTCTACAACCATGTGTCTCCTCTAAAGCACCCTAGGCTAAGACCTAGGCAGACTGAAACTGTTTGCTTAATGTACCGTGTACTGCCTCATCTCCCCATCTTTGCAGGGAGTTCTTCGAAATCCCCAGCTGCTTTTCCTAAGACTAGTCCCTATTTATTCTGTATTCTTAATTTTTAACTAATCCCGCCTAGAAACCCTATCCAGCATTTCACCCCCAGAAAAGTTGGCCACCCCTCCATGTATTCTCATAGTAACATCCACCTCTCAAATTAAAATTATATTTAGTATATTTATTTTTTAAATGAATAATTGGATGACTTTCTATGTGTTAGGCACTGCATTAAATGTTTCCAATATACTCTATCATTTAATCATAGAACAGCACTAGGTGTTTGGTACTATCAATATCCCCACTTTATAGAAAGGAAAATTGATGTTTGAAAAGGATAAATCATTGTTTAAATTGCAGAATCAAGAATGGAATCCAGATTTTGATTCCAAAATCCACAGCTGTCTGTCCACTCATTCTGCCCAATTCCTATCTTCCATGGATGTGGATACCGAGGCAGGCCGACCTGATGCTCTCTGGGATGCCCTGTGATTTTGCCTTGTATGTGGGATCAAGGATCTTATGGAGCCAGAATCACATTCCAGCTGCTCACTGACTAATACACTTCACCCCTAAGTCCCACTTCTGTTTTCAGGAAATTGGTGAACCAACTATCTTCCCAGATATTAGGAAGATGAAATGAAAAGCTTTACAGAAGCACCTAGCCCTACATCTGGCATTAAAAACAAAATACCGTAAAAGATAAGGAACCTCCCTTTCCCTAAAGCAAATAATCCATCTCCATTACCTTGTGCCTCCGTTAAACTGCATAGGCTCAGTAACTTATGTTTTGGTTAAACGTTTTTCATTTTTTTGAAGTGGAATCTGAGTTTTTGTTGGCAAGTGATTGAACATGCTGGGCCCAGCCTCCGGGCCCACAGTCCATTAGGGAATTTACGAGGCGAGATGGGGACCTTCGGCTCAAGCACTCCCTTCAGAGGCCCTACTTACAAAGCCATCAATTTCCTTAACAAAGAACATTGGCTTAAATGCCCCTTAAAGCAGTGTTATTTACACAGTTATCCACTTCCTTTTGAATTCTCTGCCTGGGGGGTGGCATGCCTGCAGTTCTTTCTAGCTACTAGTTAATTAGGCTTCCTCCCCAAAAGGAAGCTTGCCACTGACTGTACGTGGACCTCAAAAGCAGCCTGACGTGGGGTTATCAGAGAGTTCTACAAAAGGACCCAAATAACCACCACCCACCCCTTCTTCTGAAGTCCTGTGTTTGGACCAGTGTTAGGGCAGAAGTAGAGAAAGGGAGGTATCTTTTTAAACCCGTGTCTACTATACACAGAAGTAAAGAGTCAAAACAGCAAACACTTCAATAGTATTTCCCAACTCTGTGACGTAGCAACACAGCAATACTGTCTTTGCATAGAGGAGGAAACCAAAGTAGCGCCCATCCTTTTTGCTCCAGAACTAGGATCTGGGCCCTCGGAACCCCTACCAAAGCAGTCACACCACCCTAAATTACCCGAACTGTGGTGCGCTGCCCGAGACGACGGCCAGAACGTGGGTCTCCATTTGAACCAAGGTTTATCTGGCTCTAAAAACCAATAAAAGTCTATTCTGCTTTTTGCCTGAAAACATAAAACTGTCTTAGGAGAAGTATATCGTTCGTTCACTTGTTTGTTCTCTACTTACTGAGCCACAAATTATGTGTCAGGCCTTGGCCTAAGTCTGAGCAGTCAGGTGATTACTGTGGCTCTCAGCATCCCGGACTCAGGTTCTAGTGAGAGGAAGAGAGGTAAATTATTACTGCACAGTATCGAGCTCTGAGGCACCAGATAATGTGCCAGTGCTGAAGAAAGAGCTTAGACCCCAAGCAGAGTAGGGTTTCCCTTGGGAGGTTGTGCCGGGTTGTATCTCTCAGAGAAGCAATAGGTGGTGAGGAACAAATTCCAGGCAGGGGATACTGTGAGCAAATGAAAGGACACTAGAAAACAAAGTAGTAAGTGTAAAGCCCAAGAAAATGTTGGGAAATAAATTGCAAATGCCTGCATGAGGCCATGCAGACATTGAAGGCCACGGGAAAGAATTGAAATGACCTCAAGTGCAATAGGAAGCCACTTGACGCTTTCAAACAGAAAGTGACAAGCGGCGTTGGCATGCTAGGAAACATACTTTGATTATAGTAGAAGATAGAGTGGATTGCAGCGAGCAAAGACGAGGAACTGGGGGCCTGTTAGAACTGTCTTGTGATAGACCAGGCAGGTGTTTAAAAGAGCCTTGGAGCCAAGGCAGTGAGGAAGGAGCAGAGAAGCTGATGGGGGGAAGATAAGTTTTTAAAAATCAGAAAGATCATTTGGATGTGGGAAATGACAGGGAATAGCTGTAGCTATTTCCTGCAGTATAAATGCTGACTGATTAGACACCCCAAGAGAAGGAGAAAAATAGCTGTAGCAGGTCTGGGTAGAAAGATGGGTAGCTGGCAGGATGTCCGTGGGGCACCCAGCTAGAGCAACTAGACATGCAAGTCTGAAAGTTAAGAGAAAGGTACAGGCAGGGCTCTGGGGGAGAACTTCGATGAGTACCGACACATGAAGGCTGGCAGAAGAGGGAGTTCTATGTAGGAGTGATCAGAGAAGCTAAGACAAAGTGGAAGAAGACTCATTTCAGGGTATTGGGAGTTCTGAAAGAGCCAGAAAAATCCAAGTAGAAAAAAGACTTTAATATGGTATGTTTGTTTTATCACGCTATTTAATAGATTCCCCTTCATGGC
Source organism: Hystrix cristata (assembly GCA_004026905.1). NCBI lineage: Eukaryota > Metazoa > Chordata > Mammalia > Rodentia > Hystricidae > Hystrix > Hystrix cristata. The sequence continues at coordinate 95,506 of PVJO010002070.1, forward strand.
CTCCTTGAATGGTAATTCTCACGTTTTGCTGGATCTGTTCCAGGGACGCGGTACTCTCAACTTGTAAGTAAGAACTGGAAGATTAGCTTTAACAGCTTATGCTTCCTGTTGACCGATCAGTCTCCAAAGGACAGGAATAGTCCTATATACATGCTTGCGCACATAGTATGCTCAAGCTATGAAAAAATGCACTGAATAAATTCAGAAATAAATGAAAGAATATCCCAGAACAACCCCAAGAGGTAAGGAATGTTGCTGTCATTTCTTAGATGGCAGAAGCTATTCAGGGGCACAGCTTGGAGCAGACAAAAGGCCCCTGTGATTCAGGGTCAGATCTGTCGGCTTTTCCTTCCACCTTGTTCGAGAGTTCTCTTGGCGAAAGGCACGAAGACAAATGGAAGTGTCGAGGGATTTAAGATACTCGAGCAGCGTTTTCCTTGGTAATGAGGCTGAACACAAGTTATGCGCGTGGTTTTGGACCGCTGAAACGGAGAGATCGGCTCCAGCCAGAGCCTTCATAGCCCTGCCAATGGCGGTTGATAGTTTAATTTAAACTTATGGATAATTTGGGCCTGGTTTATGACTGGTGTTGAAAGCTAAAATCACTCTGATTTCTCTTCAGGTCAGTTTGCCAAGAGTATTTTGCTAGCCCTTGAAGAGTATCCCACTCAGGGGAGGCTGATTGTCTTAAAACACTGCTCCCAGCATCTCAGGCTTCTACCCAGAAACCAGGACCCACTACAAGATCAGACACCTCCCGCTTTAGGACTAATCTACGTACTCTCTCCACCAAAAAGCCCCGTCTCTTTCATTCTGGACCTTCCCAGGACAAAGTGCCATGCTGGTCTTATCTGAGTCTAGCTGTCCAGCAATCTTTCCCAAACTGCCCGACCCTTCACCAGGGGCTTTGGACAGCTCCCAGGGCCTCCTACGCCAAGCCTGCCATATCCTCAGTGACCACTGTCGTCTAAGCCCTCCGAGGGCAGAGCTTCATGTGCAGCAGGTGCTGAATACAGACAGACCGTCTGCAGGACCCCTGCGGAGGACCAAGACGGCAGCCACGGGCAAAGCCTGAGCTCAGAGTTGCAGACCCTGGAGTGGGGTATTTTTTTGTTCTGTCCGGCAAATTAAAATGGAACAGCCAGTCCCTCCATAATTATTATAATTTCAGATTAGCTTTATGTTAATTTTCTTTGGTCCTTCAGCAGCAGCAGCAGCAGCAGCAGCAGCCAACAGAACACAGGCTTTCCGTTTTCTTCCCTCTGTTAAGTATTTAATGATCTGTAAACAAATACTTCAGACAGTGTCTCTTAAAGAGACCCAGGGATCCTTTTGTTACATGAAGACTTCCTTTGCTCTGGGTATTGTTTCCCCTTCTCATTATCTGTTTGCCACTAGGCTGCTCAGCTCTTGAGAGTACACATTTTATTAGATAACCCTAGGATGGAGACCAGCATAAATTAGTAGCTAAGCCTGAGGGCTTAGGAGCCAGACTTCCAGGCCTAGAATCCCTCACTGGGAAATCGGAACCTTGGGAAAATTACTTAGCATCTCCCTGCCTTGATTTCCTTATGTAGCAAAGCCTGTATAACGTTAAAACTGCTCCCACAGGATCCATGTGATTAATCAAAGGCATTAACAAAGAAAAAACACTGAATTAATTCAATTAATTTAATCTAATTAATAATGAGTGATTTGCACTTTTACGACTGCTCTCTGGGATGATGAGACAGAGGAGGGTGGAAATAAACATGTGTGTCGCCACTTCTGTTGCTCTGAAGGTCTGGTGTTTTGGAGGAGGGCATCTGATGACTCTTGTTTTGGAGTTGGGCAGATTTTGGTGCCAATCTCAACTCCCTCACTTCACACACACCATTTCCTCTCCCTGAGTCTCAGCTTCTCCTTGTGTATGATGTGAGAAATACCTACCTCCCTGTGGCCTTGGGAGGATCAGAAGAGGGTTAGGCGGCGTGTGTGGCAGCCAGCCTGGTGGGAGGGGACACTCAAGAATGTTCTCCTGTGGTAGGTAGTTTCCCAGCTCAATAAATATTTACTGAATGGAGGCCACTTTTTCCAAAGTCTCTTACACATGTGGAGGCTCCACTGTGTCATCTGGGAAATGGGGATAATAATGCCTTCTGCCGGGCACGCTATGGGTCTGAAACGAGGCAGTGTTGTGTGTTCTCCATAAATGCAAGTGCACACCCTTCCAGGGTCCAGGAACGTCCTGGTCACCGCTGAGCCTTTCGGAAGGTAAGGTGTGTAGACAGCTCTGGCTGTCATGTGCCTTGTGTCATGTGCCACGGCTTGAGTGGAATTCTGGGGAACAGTAGAGGATGGGGTGCCTTCTTCCCTAAGAAGAGAGGGCCATAGATACATGAATGGAAAAGCGGAGAGTCAATAAAATTACAGCCCTGCTGGTACCAGCATGAGGGTGAGATGGCTAGAGTGACATCCTTACTTTCCACCCAGCACCCCTCTTTCCTGCTCCCTCTCTTAAGCCTGAACCTGCCCGAGCTGTTCTTCTTACTCCCACTCATATATTTACCCTTCTGTCTGCTGCAGAGGGCCAGATAGTAACTACTCCACCCTTCCTTTATAGTGGCAAAACGTTAACAAAGGGACACAGCTGTGTTTCAATAAAACTTGATCTGCCAAAATAGGCAGCAGGCTGGATCTGACCGAGAGCAGTAGTTTGCTGATCCCCGGTCAGTGCAAAAATGCACAAACCTACCACGCCCAGGGTGGGCACACATGCACATCACCTTCATCCTGCTTGCTGTAACAGCCTCGCCACAGCCCTCAAGGGCCTGAAGGATCACAGCCTGCTGCTTTGGGTGTTCATCTCTCTCTGTTCTCCACAGCACACCTGAGCTTCTTGCCGTCCCCGCTCTTGTCATGCTCCTTCACATCTCTCGAATGCGTCCACTTCCTAGCCAACCTCCAAGTCTCAGCTTTACGCTACATCTTCTAGGAGGCCTTGCGCAGAAGGCCCTTCATTTCTACACCTCCAGGAATTTCCACTGGGTGGCATTTTCTATGGTGACACTGAAGTAATTACCGACATCCTTTTGCAGACCTCTCTGACCTTCCCTGTTCGCTGCTACTTCCTTAACACTAGCACACAGCTTGGCACCCAGCAGGCACAATGAGGGTGAACCCGCGGCATGAGTGACATAATGTCGCAGCCGGTCTGCGACATCTTCAGCCGGGTCTGACTGCACGTGTTGGAGCAAGCAGCCGACTTTTCTTGCGGGCTCACACAGTGAGGTTTTCTCACGATCCTGACTGCCCATCCATCATTTTATTTTAAGCATATTACCTCTCTGTCCAAAAAGAAAAGGAGGATACAATTAGGTCTATATCCCTCACTTGCTTAATATTTCAATTTCCCCCAGGGCGCTCCCTTCAAGTGGAGATCGCAGCTCATGAATATTCAACGTCTCTTCCAACCCCACAAGGACTCCAAGCAGCCGAGCAGAGCCAGGAGCTGGGAAGAGGCCTCTTCCCGCTCCCAGCCGACCTGGGTTACAACTGTACATCAAGATGCATGTGTTTGCAGATAGATTCCTGGTCACTTCAGACGCCATAAAGAAGCCCTTGTTTTCGGCTGCCCGGATTCACCTGCCTTGGACTCTGGCTGCCTTTCAAAGACACACATCAAACTCGGGTCTTGATTCCTTGTGTTCAAGCAAGCTCCAAGTCCGTTCCCGGAGCCTGACCCCTTCCTGAGCTTCAGGAAGCTGACCTGGGCTGTGGGCTAGAATTCCTCCCTGATGGCGTCAGAGCCCTCCCGTTTCTTTTCACTCGGCCCTGCCTCTCTGTGGGGTAGGCCTCCCGGGTTTGCAAAGGAGGTGGCAGGCCTTGGTCTGAGGCGGGATGGCAAGTTTGATCCTAAGCGATGCTGACTCCAGGATGTCTGAATGCCTCCCTCAGACCTCCCTGTCAAGCACCTCAGATCTTTGGTCCTGCCCGCACGTCAGCCTTCCGCCCCATCGCCTCCTTTCCTGATCTTTTGTCCCCTCAGTGACCCCCTTTGACCCTCTGGGTGAAAGGAATTCCTTTCTCCTCCCCGAGTCCCCATTTCTTTTAAAATGCACAGTTTTAAAACAATAACAATCTGGGATTTAAATTCTCTAAATTAGAGCCCAAAGGCCCTGGGACCCCATGGGACGCGCCCTCATCCCTTTACGGTAGGGAAACTGAGAACGAGGAGATGTTTTCTCTTCGCAATTTAGTGGCAGGATCCGGTTCAGGACCATTTTTGCCAAGGAGGGATTAGCTCCCTTAGCATCGCTCACAGTTGAGACGGAGAGTGAGGTAGCGAAGCGGAGACCAAGTTAACGTGCATTCCTAAGCAGCCACTAACTTCCCTTCCTGGAGCTGAATACTCTAGGGAAAGAACAAGCAGGTATAGGTGCCCTCATCAGGTCCATTTTCCAGAAGAGGAAACTCAGACTCCGACAGGGGTTGGGGGTGCTGCCCCAGACTGCTCAGGTAATAACCACAAACAGCAGGCTCCAGAACCCAGCTCCCACCCTCCACACACTGCAGGGGAATGAGACGAACTACCACAGGCGCCCTGCGCTGAGAACAAGGCAGCTACTGCCAGGGGAGGTGATCAGTGAAAAATCAATAAAGAGCCCAAACAGAACGACCCTGCACCGAGGGCCTTTTTGCGGTGGAATATTTATAGAGTGATAATAACTGAAAATTGTTGTTTTCATGGCTCATGAAAAAGATACAAGAAGGACATATGCGTTCACTTTGCTGCCTGCTGTGACTCGGTGTCACCAATAGGAACAGTAGAGAAGAGAAACCGTTTCTCATGCTTCTGAGAGTTTGGATCTTGCACAAGGTTTTTAGGGCAAGCAGGTAAGAGTTTGAAGTCTTCTCCCCTGACATGCTTGGGAATAGGACCTGGGGCAACTCTTTTAAAGGCTTACTGCCTCAGTTTCCCAATCTGTAAAATGGGTAAAATTATTCTGCCCCTGCAGAACTGCCAGGAGGATGGTATTTTTGAAAAGGCTTCTTTGCACAGAGGCTGGATAATAAAGTGGAGCTGCTTCATGGGAAGTGAACCCAGATTCTAGCCAGGTACTACAAGTCTTTCCTCTAGCTCAGCGGGCTCACAGCGGGGCTCACTGTGTGAGGCTTTAGTCCCTCTGAACCACAGTGTTCTTCTACCAGACTGAGATAATAACATTATTTTTCTCATAATGTTTTGGGAAGAGTGATACACCTTCAGAATGAATAGTATTAACAACAACAATAGCAGCAGCAGTAACAAACACAGATATAATGTTTACCAGGTGTCGCCGCCTCAACGCCAATATAAATAAACTCTTTGTTCATTCATTGGCATATTGGTTTGTGGTGCTAGGAAGCAAAACCAGGGCCCGTGCGTGCTAGACAAATGCTCAATCTCTGAGCCACACTCCCAGCCCAATAAACTCATTTTATCCTCATAACTCTGAGAAGTAGCATCATTACTAACCCATTTCATTGACGAGAACACTGAGGCAAAAATTAACCCATGTGGGCAGAGCTTTTAAGCCAGAAAGCACATTCTTAAGCACTGTGCTATATGCCACGGTAGTCGAGCTAAGAAGCATGCTGGCGGATGAATTATGACCTCACCACTCTCATCCTTACCACTAGGACCACCCAGTATATTTCTTTCTGGTTCTTTCCTTTAAATAAAGGCCTATCTTCAGGCTGAGGAAAGCTTTGTTTCAAGAGTTTCTTTGGGGAAAGTCACTACATTTTCTACAAAGGGAGATCTGAATGAATGCATGTGGCCAGACATTTTATGTATTCATTTTTTTTGATTTTAATTTTTTGTAAGGTGAGAGGTGGATCATCTATTATGATTTCACATTGTTAGAAAGAAAAATAATAATAACTTCAGCTCCCAGCAGAGCCCCTTCATCCCGCCTCTTCCCCTCCCCTCCAGCCCAGGCGCTGTTTTCCTTTCTGGTCATTGTTGTTCTAAAGTCTCATCGGAACATCCACTGAGAAGATGTGGCGATTCATCTTCTTGTTTTCCTTTCTCGCCTCGGCTCAGCGCGGGCCGGGGCAGCCTGACAGAGGGGCCACAGGCCCGGTGACCCCCTGCCTCTCCCAGCAACTGGTGGGGAGGAGACTGATTCCTGCCTTCCCCTTATCTGCCTCCGCCAGCGGAGGGAGGCGCTGGGCTGCAGGGCGTGCTAATTGAGTTACTGGTCCTGGCTGGAAGACAGGGCTGGGGGTGCGGTGTCAGGGATCAGAGACCCAGGGATGCTGAGCGCAGCTGTGGGGCGAGGAGAGGAGATGGGAGGGGTGAGGAAAGGAGCGGCCTGCTTGCACATTTCTCTGGAAGATACAGTGTGGGGATCCCTCCTGCCTTGTCTTCCGAACTATATATCAGCATCCAGCAGGATTTGAAACCCCCAAGCCTTTACATAGCTGTTTGACAAACCGGATGCAGAAAGAAGACCTAGAGCCCTTGGCCCAATCACCTTTATTTTACAAAGGGAGAAACTGAGGCTGCGAGAAGCTACACTGCACAGAAGGCTTCTGTGTCTAACTGGGACCTGGCCCCAACTTCCCTGACGCACTCAGGGTGGTGAATCAAAACACAACAGTAGTTCTCCAAAATCACATCTCTTATAACAGCTTAAATGTCATCTCCATCTCAGAAGATAACAGGTTTCCAGTTCCAGCTTGAGATATATGACCAAATCCGACCCCTTTTGGGGATCCTTCACATTTTGTCTGACTAATTTGACCATCACCTTCCCTCCTTCGGCTCTTATCAGCAGCCTGTCTGTGGTTTATGACTCAATGCTTTGGAGCAGAATTCCCAGTGCCGCCGCACAATGCCTGTGGCCGGGGCCCTCTGGGGGAGTTATCGCTGCACTGATACCGCATTTTAACTCAACCCCCAGCCCTGGGGTATGTTATGTTTTTAAAAGGAAGAAAAGGGACAAGATAATTTCTACAGTGCGAGGGGATATAGCCTGTATTGCCCAAGAGGTCTTGTGGGTGGTGTTTGTTTTAATAAGCAATTTATTATGTGCTGGACAATGAGGGTACTAGGGCTGGGAAAGTGGGAAAGGGATGTCTCCTGGGTGTTGCATAATAGCACACTGGCACCTTGGGAATACTTCCGGATGTGTGGGCTGCTGAAAAGTGAATGGAAATGTCCCCATAAATCTGTCACCCACCCGCACACTGGTGTTACCGACCCAGGGACAAAAGCTCTTCTAAAACGTCAGTGATGAGAACATGGGCAGAGAGGAGAAAGTGGGACACAGAGGAGAAGGAAGAAGAGGTAGAAGAGAGGGAAAAGGAGAAAAGAAAGAAAAGCAGATGGAGGGAGGAAGGGAGGAAGGAAGGAAGGAAGGGACGAGCAATGGATTTGGGAAGATGATTCGGTCATGCAGGCTCTAACTACTTCAATGGATTAATTTGTTGATAGGTTCACAATTTAATGGGATATTTAGAAGGTGGTGAAAATTTAGGAGGTGGATCTGGTTGGAGGAAGTAGGTCTTTGAGGGTGTACCCTTAAAGGCCGTATAACCACAGGTTCCTACCATAATGTTCTGCCTCCCCACAGGCCCAGAACAAATGCAGCCAAGAGCCCATAGACTGAAGTCTATGAAACCATGAGTTGACATACATCTTTCTTCCTTTTCAATTGTTTTTCTCAGGTGTTTTATCACAGCAGTGGAAAGCTAGCACATCATGTTATGAATTAATGTTAATCTGACCCGAGTCTGTTCTTTGGGCCACTGTCTTGACCACTTTCCTTGACACATATAATGATAATCACAATGTCCACTTGGCAAAGTCTCCCATACTCTATTCTCACTTCTCTGACTCATTAAAGCTAGGTCTTAGGTGGGCGTGGTGGTGTGTATGTGGAATCCCAGTACTCTGTGAGGCTGAGGCAGGAGGACCACAAGTTCAAGCCCTGGATGGGCAATTTAGCAACTTAATGAGATCTTGTGTCAAAAAAAAAAAAAAAAAAAAAAAAAAAAAAAGAGCTGGAGATATAGATAAGCATGAACAGTGGGTTTGATCCCTAGTATGATGAAAAAACTAAGTTTGGTTTTCTGGAAGCCAAACATTCACTATCTATTCTTCAGCTGATACTTTCAGAAGGACAAAGTTTTCTAGACTCATGCAAGTTTGTCTTGGGAATATGCTCTGGGATCTCTGGGAGGGTTTCAATCTTGACTTGGGATCTATAATGGGATCTATAATGGGATCTATAATGGGATCTATAATGGGATTCTAAATGGCCAGTGAAGGGCACAGCAGAGGTCATTCCTCCAACAAAAATACCACTTAATGTGCGGGAATAAGAAAGATCCTTCTTGGGATCCAGCCACACAACCAACAGCTTTGTATTCCATTCCATTAAATTGTCGTATAAATTACTTTCTAATGATATGCTCCTCATTAGCCCTTAAAGTTCTACAAGACCTGCGGCCATCGTTTTTTTACAAGCAGCTTGTCAGAGTGAACTCTGGAGTCACCTCTCTGGGTTTTAATCAGTCTGCCACGTAACTCTGTATATTCACTCATTGCCCCGTGCCTCCACTTCTTGTTTGATAAACACGGGGCATGAAGGAGTTGTCCTGAGAATGTAACAGATGCTCATTAAACACCGCCATCAACCACAGAAGGCTTAGAGCCCTGTAGAGAGTAAGTCTAACATGGACCTGCAGGGGTCTGAGTCTCTTTGCCTCGGTGACTCCCATCTTCATCTCTTCCTTCATAAATTTCATTTAACACAGTTTGAAAACCATTGATCTCATCCAAAACGAATATTTTGGCTACACTGTAGAGAGATGCATGGCCTAAGAAGGTGAGGCAGGCTGAGAGCTAGGTTCGCCATCCATTGTTATTTTCAGCAACTCCTCCTCATTCCTACTACTGCACACTTAAAATTCAATTCTTTTTCTAAGAAATGATGAGTGATGCCACAATTTACCTTTATTCTACACTGGGCTCCAACAACCAAGAGCATCAAACACACCAAATCCCTGGGCCAGGAGTTGACAAAATTTGTAAGTGAAGGGCCAGAAAGTAACTATTAGGTTCTTTGGGCCACAGACTCTCTGTTGAAAGCATTCAGCTGTATTGTAGCCTGAGAGCAGCCACAGATCACGTGTCAACGAACAAGTGTAGCTGTGTTTCGATGAAACTTTATTTACAAATATAGGCAGTAGGCAAGTTCTGGCCTGTGGACCATGGTATGCACGCTGCTTCTGTGGACTATGAGCTTCTACTTGTAAGAATCTTATTCTCGTGTATTGTTGTACAGTCCTTTTTTTTTGTTGTTTTGTTTTGTGTGTGTGTGTGTGTGTGTGTGTGTGTGCTCGGGATTGAACTCGGGGCCTTGTGCTTGCAAGGCAAGCACTCTAAGCACTGAACTAAATCCCCAGCCCCTGTTGTACAGTCCTAAAACAACATAGTATGTAGATGTCAGGGCTCAAGCATCTCTTTTGGGGCACTGTGTCCTAGTTTCACCATAATGCTACTTTCTTTCTGGAAGCACTTGGACTCTGTGTCATGGTAGTGTGAGTAGAATAGGCAGAGATTTTCCAGCTTGGTCTATGAGTAATGTTAGTTGCATGAGGATGATGGTAAAGTTAAGGGTTTGGGTCAAGTAGAGTTCACAATTACGATTAATTCAGCCACACACACAACAGAGGTGTAGATCCGTAGGGACCCCATAACCCAATCATTTCCACTTATGGGGGGTACACTGAAGTCCAGAGTAGTAGAATGACTTGACCATTTTTTTTTTTTTTCTCTTGTGCTGGGGATTGAACTCAGTACCTTGCGGTTGCTAGGCAAGCACTCTACCACTGGGCTAAATCCCCAGCCCAACTTGGCCAATTTTATCTAAGCTCTCAGCACAACTCCAGCCAGACCCTAGTTTTCTTTTTTTTGAGGGTGCTGGGGATCGAACTCAGGGCTTTGTGATTGTTAGGCAAGCACTCTAACCACTGAGCTAAATCCCCAACCCCAGACCCTGGTTTTCTTAAATGAATTCAAGGCTCTTTCTGCTGGACCGCTCTGCTAGTATCACGCTTTTTACTGTGGGCCACACTCAAATCAACAGAGGACAGAAAACCAATCTTCTGCAATTTAAAAACCCAAGGCCTTGCCTAGAAACGCCCGGGCCCTTCCTCCTTCAGCACCTTCCTTTTTTTTTCCCCCAACCATAAACATTTGTAGAGTATCCCTGATGAGTTGCTTACTCAGCTCCTACTTGGAGCCAAGAGATAGTAAGTGCTCAATAAATGTGTGTTGGGAGTAGAATAACAGGTAAGTGATGCATAGGTTTTGCCTTCACAGAGCCCAGCGTACTGGGAGAAAGACTGTCTAAACGCACCGTAATGCACTGCATGCGCAGGGATGCCTTGACATCTCCTTCCCCTTAGTCCTCCTAGAAAACCGCCTTTCAGTGAGAAATCTTCCCACCGAGGTTTCAGCCCCTCTGGAGCTGCCCCTTCCCTTTTCAGATAGAGCACCTCTGTCTTTTGTACTTGCAAATGAATTGTGATTAGTTTTCACCTCCAGCCCAGGGGATTAGCCGGGGGACCTTTGATCTTCAGGTATCGATTTGCATTTTAAAGGAAGTATGATCTCATCTGGGCCAGCTCAAAATTCCATCCCTGCCCCCCACCCCTGTCTGTTTACCAGCCCGGAGCTGGCCAAGGCCTCCCAAGTGGGGCTGAAATAACAAGATCGGCCAGACTGTGAGGAGAAAGCGGAGGAAAACACATTTCCCATCTGACTCTGCAGAGGTGGGAAAAGGACGTTGGCTTTCTAAACACAGCCCGGTCTGCTATTTTTCTTCTTTCGGATCAGAGTGACTGCCCCTAGACTGGAGTCTGCCGTGAGGAGCACGGCCGACTCTGGATGCAAGTTAGAGGTCGTGCAGCATAATGAGCTGAGTCCAAACTTGAGAATCAGACAAAATCAGGTTCAAGGCCTGGTTCTGTCTTCGTCACTTCTGACTTGTAAGGGCTGGATGAGTTTCATGATCTTCCTGGCTGCTGACTTGTCTTATCGTTAGAGAATGAAGGTCTTATGTATCTAAAGCAATAGTCATCGTGCACAGTCGGTGTGAAGAAAAGCCACGATATCTATAAGGTACTACTTGATTCAAAAAAAAGCTACCTACCATTGTCATCATCTATGAGAATAAAGTTCTGCCCTTTGGTTTTCTCTGTTTGTTTAACTGCTGTATCTCCCGGTGCCTAAAAGTGCCTCACGATTAAGAGGCACTCAGTAAATGAGGACTAGAGAGGTGTAAAGCATCATTCAGTCGTAACTATTGTTGTTATCTCACTCCACCCACCAGTCAGGCCCAGAGACACGGCAAAGACTTACCTATGCAGTTGAAGGAGACTTCTTGCTGGCAGAAGAGGGAGCAGCCATCACCACTGATCTTATTCATGTCATCACATTCCTCCCCTTGGCCTCTGCACGGTGGAGATGGAACAGAAAATTTCCAGATCACTTTCAGAAGGGGCGCTGGACAGGGAAAAGTCTCGTAGATCTTGCCCAAGACCTCACACAAGGCCCTTTGCTTAATCTGTTTCTTCATCTTCCAAATGAGATTCATAAAAGGCTTAGATTTATAAAATGCTACTACATTTGCTTTATTTTGTGTTTCTGGTGACAAAGTAGATTCTGGCTTCAAAGTCATTCTTTGAAATCTCAAGTCTTTTAAGTTAACAAGTCAGTTGGGAGTAAGAAATGGATGAATAAATGTAAAAATAAATGAACAGATCTTACTCCCTCAGTGTCTAGAAAACCTCACTGCCATTTTTGTGTTTTCTATTCCAAAAGAGTGGATCTGAAGAAAATTTTGAAGGTCCTATAACAAGATGGATTTCCTGTATTATTCCCTGATTTGACACCCTCCCTACTCTCTCAACATGCTTAAAGGTAAAGATCTTTTTCATTCACACACTCAGGTTTAGTCATCCATTCATTGGAAAGCTTTACTTTCTCCTCCGGGTGTATTATTTCATGGTGTCAAGAACTCTAGGGCCTGTGGGACTATGCTGTTAAGAAATAAAAATGCTCCCTCTTGTTTTTCTTGGAATTATTTCTATCACCTAAGGATGATTTTGCAGAGGTTGGGCTGGACAGGGAATGAGCAATATTCACTTTCCAAACTAGGCTTAGGTGAGGAAAAGGAGCAAAGTCTGAAAGAATGGACAGACTGTCGCTTTGCGGAGAACCACTTTCAGAAAGAGAAGATTTGTGTTCAGAACCCCACACTCCAAACTAACTGGGCAGTGATCTCGCATAAGTCACTGGCCTATCTGGTTTGTGATATTTAAGTTTAAATGAATTAAAAGTAATGTCCAGGAAACTAGTAAGCTAATGACTGGAAACATTATATGTCATAAACATGAGATAAGATTAATAACACCAACAAGAATGAAAATGAGGAAAGGGATTTAGAGGAGGAGGGACGCGGGAGGGAGGGGAAGGACATTAAAACAAAGAATCAAGTCATATTACGTACATGTACCCACTCTCCCAGATCAATGTAAACTGCATGCACTGCGAACATGTACTAATATAAAACAGTGAGTACAGTTAAAACTCCATTCCTCAAACATGATGGCCACACACCAAGTACTCAACAGCCACATGTCATTGTGGCCACTGCATTGGTCAGCAGAGAATGCATTTCCATCACTGCAGAAAAATCCACTGAATGGTGCTCCTATAGATGCTGAGCCTCACTTTTTCCCTATATTAAAATGGAGACAATTAGGCCCAGCACTTAGGGTTGGATGCAAAATTGGAATGTAACTGAAAGTGGCCTGCACAGTGTGTGGCGTGTAGTAGGTGCTTGGAGAATTCCAGTTCCCGCTCCTGTTTTGCCTTGGGAGGTCTCTGCAGAATGTGTGGCAACTGTGTGTCCCTCCCCAGAGACCAGCTGGGACCTGTCACAGCATGGAAGAGGTATCAGCCTTTTCCTTTTACCCAGGCGATTAACACCAGGCGATGTTTGTTGTTTTTAGGAGGTGTCAGAGTAGCGGGCTAGTGCCCCAAGATCGATCCTTCAGATGGCCCAGGTTGCGCTGATCTCCAGGGAGCCACCCACGCTCTTTCCTGTCTCTGAACTGCAAGCAAAAACGTTCACATGCGCAGCTTGTCCCAGCGCTGCCTGTCAGTGACTCTCGCATGCTGGATATCACTGGTGAACTTCAGCTTCTTAGCTATTTCATGGGTTATCTGGGGAAAAACTTTTTTTAAAACCTAAATTAGTACCCTAAACCTCAAGATTATGTCCAACCTGCCTTCCGCCACTATCCAAACACTGTGCTCTATTAGTTTAAGGAAAACATTAAGGTCACCACAAATATCTTCTAGGCTTGACAGATCTCTCATTAGAGAGGTTTTGAGAAACCTTCTCTGACCTCTGAGCTTGAGTGGGTGGCTGTCATTTTCTGTGTTCCTAGACATCTAGCTCCATCTATCACAGCACTGTCAAACTGACCATCGTGGCTGTTTACTGTACCATTCTGTGAGATGCTGAGGGAGGGACAGTCTTCATCATCCTAGCATCCCGGTGCCTGACACAGTGTCTGGGACACAGCAGAGAGCATGCTGCTGTGTCCACTCCTTTTCTTTTGGAGTTGTCATGGGATACAGTAACGTGATGATAAATCCAGGTGAGAACATGGGCCTTCCCATAGAATGGTAGTACTCTTTACTGGGTGGTAAGCTTGAGAAAACCCATTTAATTTCTATGTGTATTAGTTGTCTTTTCTACAAAATACGATAGTGAAACCTGCTTCATGTGGCTATTGGGAAGACTCACGGAGAAAAATCACACTGCATAGTGGTTTGTGCATAGCACAGGCTCAGTAAGTGTTTATAAATATTGTATTATCACAATATTCATTCAGTGCTTTTATCTTTACACTACATATGAAATTGAGAGAATCAGCTGCTGTGAATCACTGACAACTGAGCAACCACCTATCAGGGGCCCCATTGAGTGCTGAGTGTATTCATTTTTTTGTAAATTCCTTTATCTGTAGCTAAAATGATAGTCCTAATCTGCTCTAACACATCAGCCTCCCCCCATAAAGGGAACATCCCTTAGGGAATATCCATAAGCTCCATTCAGTTTTTTACAAAGAATGTCAAGGTATATAAATATATTACTCACTTTAAAAATTTGAATTAGTATCTTCCTATTTATAGGTGACATACCTCAAGGGTTTAGGGAGCAGAATCTCGTACACACTACTACCTTTCTGTACAGTAATGTGAAAAGATGTAACTCAGTGGTTCTCATCTGATCCCTTATTTACAACATTCACTATTTATTTCAATGTTAAGTCATGGTCAGAAAGCATACCGATGGCAAAAACTATGTCTATGTGGGTGAGCAGTCATGTGGAAAGTCTTTTTATGTGCAGAAATGCAACATCTTTGCTCTTCTCCTAGCTGCTACTTTCATCCCATAACAGAGGATTCAAGTTTACATCACACTGCACGATCATCAGTAACAAATTAAATTGCTCTTCCCCTCCAGCATTGGTATTAGTGGTAAATAGAATAAGCAGTCACCTAGCACCTCTCCTTCATATATGCACTACACCTATGGGCTGATGCACGCTCTGCAGATCAGTGGCTCCATTCGACTGTGAAACAGATGCTCTTTACACTGCTCCTCCTCTTACAGAAATAGTAATTGCAATTTGATGCTGCACAGATATTATGTGACACCCAACAGTGCCATTTAATGAAGGAATTTTGCCAATAGCTTGTTTTGCCATCACCACACATAATGTTTATCATTAAATCTGTCAATAGTTTTAAAAGTATCTTAGTGATAGTGTGATGCGCAAAAACAACAACAACAACAAAAAAGTTAACAACAGGAACATAATTTTTGCAATAAGAAACTAAATTTTGAATGACTGCTGGTCTGTTCTCTGCCTCTACAGACAAAACTCTTAATTTTGTGCCTGAAAAAAAAAAATTGTGCTTACTCTGAAAGAACTCAAAGGTTCCTTTGTTGGTTTTTAAAAACAATACAAAGGTGCTGATGGCTTTTGGCATAATATTTTGCCCAGAGGACAAGGGGATGAACGGACTAATAATCCTTAAAACACATATTGTAGGCAGGCACTTTTATATTTTCTAGTCATAATGGGGGTTGGAAGCTTTACACTCACTGATTCATTTGCCTCCGTGTACTAATGCTTAGACTCAATATTCACACTAGAGTGCTGCCTACTGTTCATGTTTTCAGCATTATAGTATGTTAGAATACTCTGCTATTGCCAGCTGTGGTGCCATGCGCCTGTAATCCCAGCCATTCGGGAAGCTGGGGGGCAGACCACAGATTTGAGGCCAATCTGAGGAACTCTGTGAGACCTGGGCTTAAAATAAACTTTGAAAAAGGGCTGGGGATGTAGCAATGTGGTAAAGTGCTTGCTTAGCATGAGGGACGCCCTGGCATTGGAATAGAAAATTGTTATTTTTATGACCCTTTAACCCTTTTTCCAAACTGCAGTTCAACAAACATAAATGGTAACCAGCAAAGAATATTAATATATTTTAACCTAGATGACCCAGGCCCTGTAAGTGAATGTGGGGTATGACAGAAAAGACTAATAGAATCCTTGCTCTGCATGTAAAATAAATAAGAACAAGGGCAAATGATAAGTGCATAATAGAAGCTCTGCCTGAAACATATAATGTATTGCACACTGAAGAAATGGATGTGTTCAAAAGAAGAGCCCTTTGATTTTCTTCCAAGGCCTGAAGACCAATTGATAGGCTACTGGGAATCGCTGGAACCTCAAAGATCCTGCCAAATATTTGAGGAGCTCTTCAATTCAAGCACCTCAACCATCTCTTGGCCTAATTAGCACTGTTCCTCCCTTTCCCCTTATTGATCTGCTTACTTCTGGATAATGCCATCACCACAGTATCCGCTTCCGTGTATGTATATGGCAGCAGGTGATGGCTCACTTTCTTCAGTTCCTGAAATGGTGATAACCCGGTACTGGTACACACCGCCAAGCTTTAGGTCCCTGCAAAATGTAAAGAAGACTGTTACCTATATGAATGCAATGCTGGGGGTAGACAGAAGATAGTGAAATCTTGATTCATCTGAGTACATTCTATCAATCTTGCTCATTTCTGAAATCCAATGCAGAGTCATCCAGTAGGTCTACTGTGGTTGTAATCTGCTAAGCATAACAGGCTACACTAAAATGCACACCAATGAAAACTAGCATCGATTGACTGGTAACCATGTACAATACTAGATAGACTTTACTTTTCATTTAACTTTTACAAAAACTCTGGTGGAAAAGTATCAGACAGCATGTGATCCATAATGAAAGCAAGTGTGTGGGAGAAAGACACCCAGGAACAACAAATGGAATAAACTAAAGTACAGAGGTAAGAAACTATCACATCATCTTCTCTGGGTGTTATCTAATTATTTTCTCTCATTTTAAGACCTGTGCAGAAACCCCATGACGCATGAGCAAGACCTTTTTTTTTTTTTTTTTTTTTTTTTTTTTTTTTTTTTGTGTGTGTGTGTGCCAGGAATTGAACTCAGGGCCTTATGCTCGCAAGGCAAGTACTCTAACCACTGAGCTAAATTTATCCCCAGCCCCTACATGAGCAAAATCTTATGACGCATGCACCATACAGTGATTCCCCTCATCCCTCCACTTGCTACTTCCCATGTCTCTTATTCTTAACCAAAATAATAATAGTAGCATTCAGTAATAGACTACTAGCCCTGGGCTGAGTACTTTATTTTTTTCTCATTTGAGACAAAAAATTCTACATGAGTACTAGGGTCTTCATTTTTATTTTACAGCTGATGAATGTGAGGCATTATATTCTGCTGCGTTTAACAATTTTAACCGTTACAAAAAGAAAAAAAAAAAGTCTTGTCTTGCAATTCCATGGGCTGGTTTCTGCCAAGTCTTCAATGTGCTGACACTGCATCTCTCCTCTGACCTCAAGCCCTCCTGGTGCTTGTTCCAACTTCTAACTCTAAGCCTAAGCCTAACCCTAACCCCTAACTTTAACCCTAACCCTAACCCTATCCCTAACCCCTAAACATAACCCTGTCCCTAATCCCTAACCCTAACCCTAACTTCTTTACAAAAGAACCACCAAATGAACTCAGTTATTGTTGATCATCCTCTAAGGCAAATAAATATACATGGCAAATAAATATACACTGATATCAATTTCGTATTACCAAATCTCCACCCCATTTCCTTTTTTTTCTAGGGTGCTGGGGATCAAACTCAAGGCCTTACACTTGCTAGGCAAGTGCTCTACCACTGAGCTAGATCCCCAGCACCTCCCTCATTTCCTTTTTGATCATTTCAAAAGGAGACATTCCTCATTCTCATCTCCCTTTTGACCAATTATCCATTTTTTAATAATAAAAAGTGCCATGGGAAAAGGCACACAATGATGATGAAAAGAATTCCTATCAGATTCCAGAGTTGAGGGGGTAGAGTTTATAAATAGAAGGTGCAGGTCAGAAAGAGCTCGCGTTCTCCTGTCCATCTGTTGTTTCAGCTGCTGCGAGGGCCGAGGCTGTCTGGAGAAGGCCAGCAAGGTAACAGGTGCCAGAGCGATGGATAGAGACGCTCTCATGATTTTCAATGCAGCAGTGACTTGGAGTTTATGAGTGATGAAGGATTCTAGCGAGGAACACAACCTTGCTGAGAATGTTAAACATACTACTCCCGTACTATTCCCGAGGGAGTTTGTTTCGGCGACACTAGAGCAGCTACTAATACTGTGGGTAGACCAGAAGTCTCTGGTGGCTCTGCGCGTGTTCTGCTAATGAAGACTAAGTAGGTGAATATATACATCTTGAGATTTTGTATTTATAATAATGGTTGTGCTACAAACTTCTGGAATGCCAATTTACTGACAGGATTATATATTTGACATTTTTTAGCTTATTAGCTATTTTATCTACCTCTAGAATAATGAGTATATAATTACTGGTGATTCTTCAAAAGCCAGAGCAGGGTGGCAGAAAGAGTGTTATTTCCAGGGGATTATAGGAAGGCATAAGTATGGCGTGTATTATATCGTACATTCATTTTGTTCTAAAACTGGAGGTATGCTGTATATTAAGACTATGGCCATGTTATAGAACAAAATGAGGAATTTTCTTCAGGCTGCATCCCAGGCCATTGCATGCATGTGGTCACTGTCTGTGCAGATGGGGCACTTCTGTAGAAAAGCATTCCAGTGTGAAAATACATTTCTACATTGCTTTCCACTTACAGCATGTGTCACAAATGATTTGTGGCTGAGAATATTTCAGGGAGTGGGCTAATCTTTGTGAATGTTTTTCTTCTTCTCCTCCCTACCTTTTCCCTCCCTCCTTCCTCCTCTTCTCCCTCCTCCTCTTCCTTCCTACCTTTTCAGTAACACCAACTTACATGAAAGCAAACATGTTTGTGTACTGGGTACATCGCTTTTTAGTTAGGTGACTTCCTGTCTTAAGTATGGGGCTACCATAGCTCAGGTGTGACGTTGTTTGATGGAAAGTCTTTTTTCACCATACATATGTGGCTGGAAAACATATTTGTCAGAGTTTGTTCTCCTAGGTGACCCACCCCAAGTTCTGAAAATTCTGGATGTTGGGTTTTTCCTCATGATGGGGTACAGGGTGTCTCTCAGCAACTTCCACCCTCTGTTCCCCGTACTATTAGCCCACAGAGCACATCAGAACAGCAGGGAAACCTCAGTGATTCTCCTTCCAGCTGTATGTACGTGGCTCATGTATCATGACCTCATTGAAGCCCGGCAGCAGCTGTAGGAGGCAGGGGCTGTCATTCTAACTTTTAGTTAGGAAAAAAGGAGCCCAAGTCACTCTCCCAGTAAAAAGGTGAGGAAGTGGGACAGGTGCAACCACTACTAGAAAGATTATGCTTTTCCCACTGAAAAATTCCCGTAATAAAATACATCTTCTCTAAGGTAAAGTTAAGGTTAATGCCTACAAGGCCTTTTCTCAAGAATCTCGATGAAACAGAATTTTCTCAGAAGGACAAGTCGGCCTCTGAAGACGTTGCTGGAGGTTAGAGCCTACATCACGGTTGATGCAAAAACACGATGTTTATGTCAATTTGTTCCTTTCAACTGCTTCTAAAAGTATCTGGAATGTCCTACGCTGTTATCAAAATCCTTCTCCTCTCTCACCTTCCACATCTAGAATTCTCCTCTCCCAAAGCAGCCTCTCTACGTTGGTAGCAGAAGTAGCTCACGGCTTGCTTCCTGCCTGCAGCACCTTCCTGTCTCAGTCCTGCTGACCATGTCAGGCTGAGCTTCCTCTGGAGTCACTTCCGGCTCAGAAAGCGCTCTTCCTGCTGTGACGGGCGCTTTCCGTGTCTAAGCAGAAGCTTTCTGTTTGCTCTCTTTGGAATTACAACTTCAGCACTTCATCTGAGATTTGATTATTTTGGCCACTTCTAATTTCTTTCACAGAATTTTGAACATCATTTTTAAAGTTTTGTTTTAAACTTTAAACACGATTGGTTTTCAGTCACCAATTTTCAAACTGCTTTGCAGATTCATTTTATGTTTCTAGGTAATAAATTTAAATATGATGGATCGTTTGGCTAGTTTTAAGGGATTCTTTGAATGCTTAAAAAAAAAACTTGTCCTACACTTAGCCATCATTCCTTCATAAATGAATCAAACAACATCTGTTTAGGTTTGCATTTCTGACAGAATAAAAAATGCTGGGATTTCTCGTTGACAGGATTTCCTCAATAGTCCACCTCAGAAATGTCATGCTGACGGTTAATATATATCATAATCTTAGGCTAAAATTTTGCTCAAATGGGAAGGGGAACAAGGGAGGGGGAGAGAGAGAGAGGAAGGGAGAGGCAAAAAAAAAAAAGAGAATGGAAGGAAAAAAATGGAAACAAAGCTTTCATAAATAAGGAGAAGATGGGTTGAAGGGATGGGAGGGGAATGGGAATAAAAAGAAGCAGCAAGACATATTGTGTACAGGTACAAATTCCCTATGATGAATGTTATCATCACGTATATCTAAAATGTACCACTAAAATAAAATTTTAAAAAATTAGTTACAGGTTATGAAATCATTATCATGCAACTATTCAAAATATGTGAGGTGGCTAAGTACCCTATGACTTTTGCTGAAATACTAAAATGAGAATTTTAAAATGTACATTTAAGAATTATCATTAGTATTATGATAGGTCAATGAAAACCTATCTGAAATCTTCAAGTTAGTTACTTTACTTTTTTTTTTTTTTTTTTTTTTTTTTTTTGGTGCTGGGGATCGAACCCTGGGCCTTGTACTTAGAAGGCAAGCACTCTAACCACTGAGCTAAAGCCCCAGCCGCCAAGTCACTTTACTTCTTTGGGTCTATTTTCCTCTCTTTTAATTAGGATGTCTGATTCTTGTTCATGCTGCTGTGAAGATAAAATCAAAAATATGAGAGTACTATAGGTGGAAAGAGAAACAGCCTCATTACACTATGAAAATACCACATTTCGTTTCTTTAAGGAAACCCTCTCTGAGGCTCCTGATTAATCCTTATCAATCTTCTACTGTCTCCATATCATAGCACTCATTTTTACGGTCTATCTCTCAAAATAATCTCTATAATGAAACTATTATACTTCTTTAAAATTCTACTTTCTGGAATAAACATAATTACAGCTTCTATTTCCTGCCTGTTTGTCATACACCGGGCACTATGCTTTACTTTGTGTGCATTAATTTCAATCCAAACAAGTCCCTTCACTAACAATGATTGTTACTCTCCTTCTCAGATTAGGAAACTAACATGTAGGGAGAATAGCTCCCTACTTAAGAGTCACGTTGCTTTCGTCCAGGGTAGGTACTTGAACTAATTGTGTCTACGTCCATCCCAAGATAATACTTTCCAGAGCTGGAATGCCTCACCTCTTCTCATAAACTGGAAAATATAGCAGAGAAAAGTAGAAATAAAAAAAAAAAAAAAAAAAAAAAAAAATATTATTTTTTTTTTTTTTTTTTTTTTGTTTTTTTTTTTGGTGCTGGGTATCGAACTCAAAAAGACTAGTTTTGAATTGGGAAGAGTATACATAGAAAGACCAGTTACGAAAATCTAGAAGTCCAGAGACACAAGTTCTCTTTTATACGCTGCCACTGACTGGCAGGGATGAGCCTTTTCCCTTCTGACTATCCATTTCTTCATTTATTGACACCAGAATCTCAGAAAGGGGCAATGTGCAGGTCTGGAATCCCTACTAATTCAGCGAGGAGTGAAGTCTTGTATCTTTCTGTCTTAGGCTTTTCCACAGGCTAGAAACTGCCTCAGCAGTAAAAATTCTGCACTCAGAATGGGTGTAGGTTAGAACCTAGCACCTGGATTGTCTGAACTAGAAGACACAAGGGTGAGACCACCTAGGAGGCCTTTGGCTCAGGAAGAGTCCAAGTATTACAGTCCAGCCTTGGGCTAAGAATCAGAGGGTAATACTCGGGCACTTTGTACAGTAGCTGGCGGCCAAGTAGAGGGAAGGAAGGAAACAATCACGATCTGAGCCTGACAATGTGCCAGAGATTCTATACAAACTATTATAATTGTTTTAATTACAGAATACTTCAATGATACAGAAAAGTACGGAGAACACTATAACAAATATTCACAGACTGACCCTTGAGCTTTGTCAGATCATCAACACTGAGCCATGTTTTCTTTATACCCTTTTATTTGGTGTGAGACAGAAATAAAAGAAAACACAGATAGAGTTTAAAGCCACCTGTGTGCCCTGCTGTCCTCCTAGTTTCCTCACAGACACAGTTTTATATTTTTGTATGTGTGTATTGTTTTGCATAGTTTTAAATTCCATGAATGCTTTAATACTACACTTATCATTATAAAGCTGGCTTATTTTCCTCTCGGCATTGATTTGAGATAACACATATTGATACAAATAGATCTAGACTATTTATTGTCGCCAACATAAGCATTTTACCACATGAACATATTACACTTTAAATCAGCCATTTTTCTTCACAAGTACCTAGGTTAGTTTTTTTTATTATTGCTGCTAAACTTTCTGTTTGTTACTTCCATCAATGTTTGTGTTCATGTTCCTTGTAAATACAGCAAGAGTTTTCTAAAAGAAATAGAGCAAAGCGGTATTGTTAGGTCGATAGAAACTGCATTTTCAACTGTCCTACGTATCCCAGACTACTTTCCCAGTGACTGCACCAATTAACACGTCTACCAACAGACTCCCCATTGCCTCAGGTCCTTGCCAGCACTTGGTTCTGCCAAATATTTAATTTTTTGCCAATCTGATGGTTATTAAATTATATTTAATTATTGTATTACTTCGACCTTTCTTGATTGCTTTACACAGATTTGTTGACCACACACTTTTCTAGCCATGTGGATTGCCTGTTCATCCTTTTGCTTATTTTAAATTGGGTCAGTTACGTTTTTCTGTATTAATATATAGTATGTTTACACACAGTGGTTACTAATTATCTATAATTAATGACTTTGCAAATACGATTTCCAAACCTGTTACTCTTATTATTCTGTTTAGGCTGATTTGGTGAAGAGAAATTTTTAGTTGTTTCCTTCATGACTTGTGCTTTTCCTGTGTTGTGAAATACTCCAAGATTGTACGGTAGTTTCTTCTTTTAATAGGAAGGTTGAAGATTTAAGTTTTTTTACATGTAGAGTTTTAATCATTTACAATATAGTTTTAAAATTTAAGCAAAGTAAGGATTGTCGCCTATGCCACAAATAATGAATTAAGAATAATAGTTACTCTTTCACCTACTGAGTTGTAATATCATCTTTGCCATAAACAATTTCGGTACTGGGTTTGTTTATGGGTTACATTCTTTTAGTGGTGTATTTTTGGTTTATCATCTTATCAAAAGCAATCTATTTTAATTGCCGTATCTATATGAAAGTCCTGATTTATGTTATGAGCTCATTCTATACTTTGGTTTTCTCCTTCAAACAGCCCTATATCTTTCATGTGAATTTTAAGTTTTATTTTAAAAAATGTTCCAATTTTATTAAATATATAGAAAAGATTCCAATTTTATTAAATTCCAAATACATAGAAAAGATTATTAGATTCCAAATATATAGAAAAGATTCCAATTTTATTAAATATATAGATGCATTTGAGGAGAAAGTGCATCTTCATATTTTTCCTCTTTTCTTGTCTTCATTTGGATTTATTGGGTTCCTATACTTCTATTATTTTCCCCTTATTTTCATATAATCTTTGGAGATTGTATTTTATGATTTTCTTTCTTTTTCTTGTTTATCCTAAAGTACTAATATGACTACTTATTATCAAAGTCAAATTTAATTAAAACAAAACACTACCAAAGTCTTTCTTGACTCTTGCTTTGGATTCTTTGTTTACTTTTTTATGTTTTTAATTTTATTGTATGAACTTACGAGTTTAGTGATAAAGCTCAAGGGAATTATGGGAATCATGTCCCCTCTGGGTCAAGGCTATGTTCTTTTAGGAGTGACTTTATGTAAATTTCTAAATGCTCCTGAAATATCACTAACCTGAAATCCTTTTTTCCCCATTTCTCTGTTTAAGTATTCGCAGATCATACTAAGCAGTATTAACTCCATTTTCAAATATTTTTGAGGTGTATGACAGAGATTATAAATGTACACTCAGATCCTGGGTCAAGGAATGAAATCTTAATTGTTATGATGTGAAGGCAGGCCGATAAGTACATATACATATACACATACATACTCATACGCTTTCCCCAGCACACACTTTCACGAAACACAGTTTCAGGGGTCCTAACTTTACTTTGAATGCCTTAGTTCCAATTCAGCACCTTGCAGAATTCCAGGGCTAATCTTCCTTGCCCGGAATAAACAAGAATATCCAAGCCACTTAATTACCAAACCTGATGGCCCTCCCTCATCCAAACCACAGCAACAAGCTATCAGACCCGAGGCTTAGTTATTTTGTTCTCAGCTCCACTTTATTTCTTGCCTACCTTCTCCCTGACAACATCCTTTTCTGTTTTACCAATTTGGGCCATACAGTTAAAGTGGATGCTAGGTATATCTGTTGTATTTTCTGTAGAATGTCTGGATGGATGCTAGTATTGGACATATATTTAGGTTAGGTAGTTTGCCAAATTTTCACATACTGTTACTAAAATAAACCTGAAAGATAGAAATTATTTCCACTTTCAGTTGATCCTCAGTATAGATCAGTGGTGTAATCAATGTCAGGGAGATAATAATTTTGAGGCAGGATTTAAACCAAACTGTTTGATTCTTGGAACCTTGATTTTCCTAAGATATTGAGCCGACATCTTGAATAAGCATTCATTAGTGAGCCACACCTTAATAACTAATCAAATTCAGAACCCTAAAGCTATCTGCAGCTAAGTGAAGCTACTATTCACAGTTCTAAAGTCTTTTGGAGAGCTGCAACTCAGATGTAAAAGGGAAAATAGTGTCAGGTCTAAGATACCTTTCTTGTTTTTGATGCTGGGATTGAACCCAAGGTCTCACATGTGTTAAGCAGGTTATCCACCCCTGAGCTTCAACTCCAGCTGTCTGAAATATCTTTAGAGTGGGAGCTAATGTTTTATTAAATTGGAAAGTGTTAGTATATTACCACGCTGCTTTATTTTTTCTAACCATAAAGATTATCCATGTTTACCATAATAAATTAGAGTGTTGTATTAAATAATTTATATTTAAAATAAAGTCTTTCAAATTTCATCACCCTGAAACAGCTACCAGGAATATTCTGATCAGGACCCTTTCATATACCTTTCTGTGTATAAAAACACTTATTGTTTTGTGTAAATATAAGATCACAAGTTTGTAATATCGCTTCATCTTTAATGTTTATGAAAAAAGAGTACAGGAAAAGTCAGTACAGCTAGTTTTATGCTCGCTGATTGTACATATTATTTTGAACATGTTTTCAAATTATGAATAAATATATTTGGATCATTGCATTTGTTCATCTACTAATTCACCCAAATACCATTAAGGAAATCATCTCAGTTTATCCTAAATTTCTGGGACGCAAAGATGAATGAAATACGGTCCTGTCCTTATGACGCTCCTGTCCTTATGACGCTCCTAGGTTACTAGAGAAGATACTAAACCTGTTGTCTTTTATTCAGCCTAAAAAGTGTAGTAGGCTTTAGAAACGCAGAGGATTAGCACAGTACCCTGATTAATGGGAAGAGAATCTAAGAAGCATATTGGCTTGACTGTAGAAAGATAAGCAGAAGTCAGTAGAAGAAGGAGAGAATTATCTTGTGAGGCAAATGGTGCAATGATATTTGTTTGTGGAAGATCATTTTGGTAGCAGTGTAGATAATAGAGTTGGGGAAGAAAGGTGGAAAGGCAGTACCTGATGGCAGAAGGATCAAATGTTTCCCATGGCATGGAAGATCTAGGAATAAATGTACCTAGCTAGTTTTCCTATTGTACTTGACATTTTTATATTCTATTTTGTCTAAAGAGAACTAACATGCCCTTCCTTCCTCAATTACCTTAGAGCTGATAGTTTGCTTGAAAGAACTTCCTTCTTAACGTACATACAATAAGGTTACATATACTCAGTTTTCTCCTATATGTTATAATTTTATACACTTTAATTCCAGTTTCATATAAGCAGCACTCTGAATTCTTTCGTTTTTACCTCTTTTTTGGGGGGTTGGGGGTACTGGGGCTCGAACTCAGGGCCTTGTGCTTGGCAGGCAAGCACTCTACCACTGAGCTAAATTCCCAATCCCGTCACCCTGTATTCTTAAGGGAAACTTTTATTTTTGTCTTGGGCTGGGAGATGATATTTTAGTTTTAACTATTTACTCATGGTGGTAGTGGTGGTGGGATGAGTATTCAGGCTTTGGGTCAGAAAGTTTTCCATATCTATGGAAAGGGATATTTTGAAAGGCAGTATGATATACTAACCCTAGATCATGTGTCAGGAAAAACAGGTGGAGTTTCCCAATTAATTTTGTTGAGATATTGGAGGAATCAATTATTCTATCTGGACTTACCTTCCTTATTCTATTAAACACAGTATGAAGTTTAGGAAAAGTTGAAGACCCAAAGATGAAGACTTTGTCAGTGATCTCAAATAGTCCAAAAGACAAAAGAGAGGCTAAACTACCAAATACGATATGATTGAAATACAAAGTAGAATTTAAAAATCACTAACACAGAGAGGTACCAAGAGTTTGCAAGGCTGAGGGATTTCTTTTGACAGTTGAATTAGGTTGGTTTCCTTTTACAAGGATCTTTAGCATTCTATCCCCTGTAACTGCACACATTCTTCTGGCTATCAGATGATGAATGCCTGTCTGCTCTAGTGTATGTTAAAAACACAGAACACATCAACCTTTCATTGCTATATCTCTGTTCCTAGCACAGTGCCTGGTACATAGTAGATTTTCAGCAGCATCTTTTTTAGGAATTAATATTTTGATAGAGTACACGGGGGAAAAATGTCAAAAGACATCAGTGATGAATACAGTATTTGGAATAACATAACACAGGACACAGGTGAATCTTTAAAGATAAAGGACAGTTCATTTAGACAGAACTTCAGGTAAGCCACAGGAAATAATGAAAGATTTACTACAGTAGTTAGGTAAGAGCGTGCAGTAGATGGCAGGGAGTAGGACATTGGGCTTTGAGTTATCAAGCAATGGAGGAACCCTGTCAGAAAAGCAGGGGCTGGACACGATGAATTCCCAAGCCTCCTTCCTATCTGCAGCTGTACAAGTCAGAACTTACACTGGCGAACAGTAGTTGACATACTGAGTCAATATCCAGTCTTTGGGTGGCCCAGGCTCCCCTGGTATCCATCTCGCCTCCTTTCAGTCCAGGCACCCAGTAGACTGCAGTCTTTCCAATGAAGGTCCCCCTTACTAAAGCAGACCTGTCACGCTCAAGTCCCTTTCCCAAGAATCTTTGGGAAAACTGCCTTTCCCCTTGCAGTATCCACAATCTTCTCCCTAGTGACCAGTTTGAGTTCTAGCTTGCAGTCTGGATTCAACAAATGAAGAATAAGGTGACGAAGATCTCAGAATCCACTGGGCATTTGGACCCCTTCCCAGTGTGCACTAGGGCCTGCCCCTCTCACCCAGGTAATGGAAAACCCTATTCTTATACTGACAATGCTGCCCTCGCTCTGTTTAAGGCTCAGAAAGGAACAAACGTATACATGCAACTGATTAATTCCAGCAGCCTTTGATATAATTGTCCAAAGATTTACCCTGGTACCAATTTAAAACACAGTAGCAAATTTAATAAAACTAACAGTTTGCAGCCAAGGCCTTTGTTATTTTGTTTTAATCATCTTTTACCACCAATTGAAATGATTTCTCTACTTTCTTGGTGCAATGAAATAAAATACAAGGGAAAGAATGGAGGGACAATGTGGAAATTATAAAAGATCGAGTGCTTCAAATCCTGGGATAAGGTAACAGCCGCCCTGAGATTTTACTGCTTATTTGTGTCAGGCTGAGATTTGAAGGGAAGACATTTACCAGTTTGGGGGAAACTCCACACCTGGATAGCATTAAAGAATGGCGAGGGGAAAACATCTACAAGGGACTCTTGTTTTTCCTGAATGTAACCGAAGGAGATATGACAGCTTCCCCAAACATTCCGCTGGTGATGGACGGGTCACTTGATTACAGAGCAGGGGCTTGTGACAAGCTGACCAGTTGCCAAGGACTCTGGGAGCCAAAACAACCAGATACGGTTGGAGGTAAACAAGGCACGGTGTGAAAATCGAGGCCAAGTTGGGGCCAGTGAGTTGAACGCAGGGACCAGTGACAGGCTGTGATTGAGCGGCACTAACTGAACACAGTTGTCGAGGACCAGGGGCGGGTGGGGAGAGCAATCTCCTTTCTCCTCCCTGTGGCCTCTCTGGGTGGCCAGCAATTTTATTACTGGCAAAGGGCGAGCCCAACAGCATTTTCAGATTTGGCACCACATCTAAAACCCTTTGGGGGCTGGGCTTCTCTTTCTTCTCTGCCCCCACACTCCCCACGAATTCTTTGGGTTTGGTGAAAGCCCGCGCGCAGCTAGCAGGCTACATTTCCCCTCAAGTTGGAAATCCATGTGCACCTGGGGGAAATGTAATCCTTATGTTTCTGATTCATTCACACTTAACTCATCAAAACGCTGCTTTGTAAGAGCTATTTGATGTCCATGAAGCCTTCTGAGCCCTTTTGTGAGCCTTGCGTCTCAGAGGCAGGAAGTCACATTTCTGATGAGTGGGACAACTTGAACCTGTAATGTTGCATTTGTTTTGGAATGAGGGCTCTCGATGGGTCACGTGGGCCCTCAGTTTGGCCAAAAGCGTTTTCTCATTTCCTATGCACTCTCCTCACCCACCCCAGCCTCCACGAAGTTACTATGTCAGCCCTCTGTGACTTTACTCTGAACGACCAAGGAAAGTTCTCAATAATTAGAGAGGGCCAAGCTCAAGTTCGAGTCCCAAGGCCCAGCCAGACACAGGCACTCTGGTATTTGGGGAAGTCACAGCTGCTTTGGAAGTCAGGAGCTCCATTTTCTTTCTGTTATCTGTTCTGCTGTCGAATGGCTGGGCGACTCTGAGGAGGTGCCTTCCCTGCCTGAGCTCTGTTCTTTCGTCTGCCATGTGGCAGTGCAGACTCAGATGGTTTTGAGCGCCATTTCAAGGTCTGAGTGCTTTTGAGGCTAATTTGTAGACAACAGGATATTTGAACGTTTCAGAGTAGTCACCACTTAAATGTTTTGGGGACTGAGTTTGTGCACAAATATCTCAGCTCAGGAAGGCACGAGAACATGTCGAAGTCAGAGCTGGATAGCTTTGAATGTCACTATTCCAAGTTTGTCATCGTGGGCTAGATCCTAAAGATCAAAAGAGGAATAAGTTGTCCCGCATCATACAGCAAGTTAGTGGTAGTGTCCAGCTTTCCTGGCATTCCTGACAAACAACTCTGGATGGAACATACCACACTTTTCATGGGATACCAAAGCTTAGGGAAAAATCTACTTCCCACCCTAACAAGAATGTGAACACAGACATCAGAGTGGAAGGGAGCTGGCACGGCCTTGCGTGAGGCACAGTGAGGTGGTGTCTGGCTTGTATTAAAGCCCATGAGTGAATGATTAATCCTGGGTGGAAAACAAAGCCTGGGCCTTGTAACATTATAGGTATTAGTGCCACGGAAGATTAACCCTGTGCCCCATGGGACCCTTCTGGATACTGGACTGCACTTTGAGAATCAGTAGATGATGAAAACTGGTCTCACAGGTTTTGCCTGTCCACTCTTACACTTAGACACACACACACACACACACACACACGTGCGCACACATGCACGCACACAATAATGCACAAAAATAGCTATGTATACTGCATTTTTACAAAGGAAACAGATGTTCAGTGTAGATTGTAGCTATTTACCTGCCTTCAATTCATGGGCCAGAAATGGAAGGCATTTCTGAACTCCCTTTCCCTTTCTTATTCCGACCCAAATAGGTCTCTATTTCTGCATTTGTTTTTCTATTTCAGTCATGCCAGTGACATGGGTATTTCCCGTGACTTCTTTACCTGCCTCCACCTTCTGACTGGTCATCAAGGGCTTCATCCCGTTCTCCATGCTCAGCCCCACCCTGTTCCCTCTACTCCTGTCTTGATGCCCCTAGGCCAGGATCATCATCACCTACTCTTCAGTTCTGCATCCTTGTCTTACCTCCCTTACCATTTATGCTCTATCCCTCCACCCCTAACTCTATCTGAATATTCATAAATAGTCAAAGAGTTGGCCTAAAACCAAATACAATCAGGATTTCCTTTACCTAAGGACACTGAATGGCTCCCCACCATCCTCAGGATGAAGACCAGGCTCTTTAAAAGGGCACTCTGGAACCATCACGCCCTGCCCTATCTCAACCTCGCTGTACTTTTGTTGAAATGCTCCCCTACAAATTTCATCCCCCAGCCACCATGAGCTGATAGTCTCACCTCCCTTCTCTGGCTACATTTGCTGAGATTACCCACTCCAGGGGGTTTTCATGGACCTTTAAGCTGAGTGAGGAGCTGCTACTCATGTTCTTGCCTTAAATAACACCTCTCACTCTGTTTTATTATCACATGCTTATCTGTATACCTTTCCCATTAACTAGACTAAGCTCCTAGAAGGCTGCTGGTTTATTTCCACTGCCTCATAGGGCCTGTTACAAAAACATCATTAAATAAATGATTGTCAAATGAGTGAAAGACTGAGTTACATCCACTGGCCCAATTTGTTCATTTTAAGGATAACAGAATTGAGGCCCTACGAGAAGGGACCACAGTGTAAGACTTTCATTTGTCTCTTGGTTCTCTAGTAATTAACCCATTAGAAACTTAAAGAAAGACCTCCAACATACCAGATGGCCATCTGTATTATTGGTTTGCTTTCTTCTTCCTTCCTTCTTTTCTCCTTTTTTCTTTTTTTGGTACCAGAAATTGAACCCAGGGCCTGCACGCTGAGATACACCGCCAGCCCTTTTAATTTCTTATTTTGAGACAGAGTCTCACTCAATTACTAAGTTGCCCAGGTGGAACTCGAACTTGTGATCTTCCTGCCTCAGCCCTCGGAATGCTCAGATTAGAGGTGTGTGCCACCATGCCCAGCTCGTTATGGATTTCTGACCACTTATTGATGTGCCACTACAGTTTTTACTCATGTTTCCTGACTGCATGCATTTATTTAACCCACATTTATTGACCATCTGCTTGATGGCTTTGTACCTGAAGTTGAGGAGAGAGGGTAATAAAGCAAATGCCGTCTAGGCCCTGCTCGTAGTATCACACTGTCAAGTCCAATGTTCCTCTGAAAAATGCACTGAAATCTGCTGAAACCATCTCAAAGGGAGGCTTCTAAAAAAGCGATGACAGGTCTAGGAGGCACCCCGAGAGTCCCACTCTGCCTGGAAGTCTTTCTTTAGACCTAGATGGTCATTTCCTAATCTCAGACTCCAGACTTACTGACGAAACGACCACTTGTTTTCATCCTTATTGAATTAGATGCACTTAGTGCAAAAGCAGGCCGAGGATGGTCTGAAGATGACATCAGAGACAGAAATGTCCTTAAGGGCCATTTAGCTACTTCTTCATGTATAGAAAGTGAACGTGGGCCCCAGAGGGAGAATCAGCCACCGAGGGGCACTGCGAAATTTCAGGATACCAGTCCTGGACTCCTGGCATCTTGATCCAGGGCCTGGCCATGGTGGTTTCTCTCTTTCTATCTCTCACTCAGTTATAGGTACCGAAGGACAATGAGTCTCTGTTTTCTAATCCAATCCTGAACTACAGCAAGGCTGGCAGTTTACGGCAAGCTGCTTTCTGTGCCTTTGCATGGCAGAGTGCACTTCTCACACACACTCTCCAGCAACTTCATGAAAACCAAACCACAGAAAGAATCAAGAACATTTAAATCTATACATGTCCCCATTTTGTATCATGTTCTCTCCAGTCTATTACCTCAGTAGTTCTTCCTGCCACTTTCTGTGAGATGATACAGACAGATACTGTGCCCGCTCTGTCCAGGGGAAGAGATTTAGATCAAACAGGGGAGGAGCGGGACTGGCCAGAGTCCCACTGCAAGGCAGTGACACACTGGTCTGTGAGTCGGGGCTCTTGCTTCCAAATTCGGCATCACTAAAGTGCCGTCTGAGTGTCTGTTTCAACAGACACAATGTAAACCCACCAAGACTCGCCTTGCGATCCTCAGCGTCCCCAAGCCCAGAATGAAGGGATTCTGCCCGCTGCTCTTGATGCCCAGTGTGAGACAAATTCCCCCACTCCTTGCACATCTGCAACGGCTCCGACGGCAGTTATTTTCCTTCTCGTTCCTCTTCATGTATTTGTTTTCTTAAAAATCAGGAATTGGAACAGCCCAACCAAGTCCAGTCTCTCCTACTAACCCCCAGAGCAAACAGGAACTAACAAGGAAGTAGGAAACGCCAGGGCACCCATTGGCCACCCGGTTTCTCTGACTCATTTTCCAAAGAGCTTCCTCAGAAAAGCCAGACACATGACGTGCTAGAAGAAAAGAGGGTTCCGTTTTCAATTCGTGTCAGAAAAGACTGAGTGAAGCTTCTGACAGCCTCCAGGAGATTCGCAGCAAAAAGCTGCAGGTTCTGCGAAGTTCTGCAGAGGACCTCTCAGCAGTGTTCTAAATAGCATTCCAGGCAAACCCAAAGACCTCTTTCCTCCACGGGACTGCTATTAACATGTCCTGAAGCTACTGAGCTAGATAGAAATCCACAGAAATATCTGGACATAGCACAATCACCCTATTTTCTCCTGCTAACAGATTTAGCTACTTCTGCTCCGACAACATGATCACTGATCTGTAGAGACCCATTACTTTTTCTGCAACATAATAATATTCATTTTCTTTCCAATCTACAAAGCTGTGGTTTTTGGAAAACAAAACAAAACAAAACAAACAAACAAACAAAAAAACCTTGTGAGACTATATGGTCTATGTAATCTACATGGACTACAGTATATGGTCTTCATGAGACCACTACTTCTCGGCTTGTTATTATATTTTTTCATTCTACTATTTTTTTAATATAAATTATACTGGTACATTTTAGATACACATAATGATCATATTCATCATAGGGATTTTGTACCTGTATAAATCAGACACACATTTGTAAATATCCCATGTTTCTCTGGTAGAGAAACCAGAAGTGTAAATAAGGACCAAAATGTATAATAGGTATTGTGAAATAGAAAGAAGGTGCTCAAAGGGGAAGGGGAAATGGGGAAGGCGGAGGAGGAAAGAAAAGAAGGGAAAAGGGAAAGAAAAGAAAAAGAGAAAATATGGAAAAAATGGAAACAAAGCTGTCATAAATAAGAAGGGGAGGAAGAGTCGAAGGGAGGGGAGGGAAGGGGGAAAAACAGAAAATAAAAAATTGCTATTATAGTTTTCTGTGTGATATTATTCAGACTAGCTCTTTTACTAGGTTATAAGATTTAGAATTACTGCACCAGTTTAGAGATGGGTGTGCATTAATCAGTCCATATTAAATGAATGAACTGATGAATAAATGAATGAATATATCGACATCACCTCACTTCAATAGGCCTCAGTTTCCCCAGCTGTAAAAGAGGAACTGTCATGATGCATTTACTTTAAAGTCCAGTTGCATGTCAGCCTGGGCCACAGATTTAAGGAAGCGATTTTGGTGCTGTTAGCGGCAAGCAGGGCCCTTCACATTCTCCAAATCATGAAGGCACCTGAAGACAGTCAGCACTTTTATGGCCACTGCTGACCCTGGAGATTTGTGGATTTTGCTAAACTCTTGCTTCCCCTAATATTCCCAGAACCCGTATTTCATTCTGAGAGGTACTTGGCCTCAAGCTGATGTGAGGGAGGCAGAGCTGAATGATGCCCAGCTTCCAGAAATAGAGTGAGATCGTGCCCTCTCTGCGGGTCTGAGCTAAGAACAGTGGTATTCGCTCTGGGCTCGGAGAAGGGGCTCTCACCAAGGACACACTCCTCTGTCTTGGTGGGCAGACCCTCAGAACACACAAACCATGCGGGGCAGGCGTGGGGAAGGCTTTGCTCAGGAAGGGGTCCGGCCTCAATCACGCATTTCAGCAGCCAGTTATTGGAAACCATGCTGGTCTGACAGTGTTCACACTGCCTTAAGTCTCTTCCTCCTTCTCTGCTTAAGTGTTCAAAAAAACAAATGAAAAAATTTGCTTTCTCCTCTTTTTTGCGTTTATCTTGTTGCTTTGGGAAACAGGAAAAACTAGTTTTAACATCCACTTTCTCCATCCATCAAGATACCACCATGCGTTCTTTGCCAGCCATCATGCCAATGCTTATGCTCTACAGCTCACTGGGCAAAGCTTTTGCTCTGAGGTTAGTGGAGGCGGGGTGGGGGGTGGGGTAGAGGGCTGGCAAAGAGATGTAAAATTTGACTCTAATGTCTGTTAACTTTGGGACCTGATGGGCGTTCCTCTCTGAGTCTCAGTTTCCCATTTAAAAGTCAGACATGCCAATATCTATGTCTCACTGGTAGGCTTATTAAAAAAAAAGTAGTAGCTATATAGAACATGCTCACGACATGGTAGCTATTGGCATTATTGATGTTAGCGCCACCAGTTACACATTACAGTGAAAACTAGTGTGAGGAAGGTTAACACAAAGACTAAATGTAAGCTGTACTGGGGGCAGAAACCCTGTTGGGTTTTATTACCTGTTTTATCTTCAGAACGTGGCCCTGTTCCCAGGACAAGGAGTGCACTGAAGTAGCATGTGATAAATATATCAATATACAAATGATGACTCAGAGTAACTCTGCACAAACATTTGTGCCCTCTGCACTCCCTTCTCACATGAGACCCTGATAACACTGATGGACACGTGGGGAGGGGCTTAAGCTTAGACCAGAATTCTCCCAAGTCTGAGTCAGAAGATTTTTGTTTTCCCTCACAGAATAATTGACTACGGTGATGCAGTTTGACCATCAATTTCTTCCCATAGACTATGAGCACCATGAGATATTGGTACTGCTGGATCACCATTTCTTCACACAGTGAGTGACACCCAATAAACAGTGAATATTGATCATGTGAACTGATGGATGGATGGGAGAGACACGAACAATGAATAACAAGTGTGAGTTGCTGTTCGCTGTTCCTGTCTTGATTTATACTCCATCTTCTCCTATTACCTCCCTGTGTTTCTGCCTCTACCTTAGTTTTGTCTAGTACCTTCACTTCTTGGAAAAATACGTAAATTCCATGCAGGGCAAGGAACATAGCGTTCAAAGCTCTTTGATAGTAAAGTTGGGAAACAGAAACTTCCTTGATTTTTCTTCCCGGCCAGGGGCAAAAGGAGCTGGTGTGTAACGGCTTACTGGAGTCCAAGTGCAGGTCTCAGGAGCTGGCTTGGGGTTCGTGGTTTCTGACTTGTCCTGTTTTCTATTGCTCTATCTAGTCTACGGGCAGATTGGATGCACGTCTCGACACTCAAGTCCTTCCTTTGCCTTTCTGCAGTAGGAAGTAATATTGTGTAGTGGTCAGGAGGGTGAAATTTGGAATTATAAATCTGGCTATGCCCTGACTAGTTACATGGGGTTCTTGGATAAATCATTTTGAGCTTCAACTTTCTCATCTGTCACATAAGTGCCACATAAGGCATTTAACAGCAGAGTAAGCATTTAGTGAATTCTCATTTTTTACTGCTATTTTCTACTCAACAGACCACACATTTCACTAGGCTTCAAGAGCCAGTGAGGGTCTGTTGGGTGTTAATTCTCATAGAAAATTCCAGGCAAATCCCTTTTACTACAAAAAAGTATAACCATCTGTCACTCGGGATATCATCTCTGGGTCTGTCCACAGAGAAGAGTTTACTGTGTTGTCCTCTCATTTGACACACATGGAAACTGAGGCCCAAAGAGGTGATAGGGTGTGTCTTGATGTCACATGGTAGGTTAGTAGCAGAGCTGGCCCATTTCTCTGATGATAGTGTCAGTTCTGGTTCAATGAAAGGATTTTGACTTAAGAGAGATGGAGACATTCCACATTTCTCCCTTGTCCTGGCCAAAAGTAATCAGTCTACTAGAAGCTTCCATGGGGTAAGCACAGAAAGCTCTCCCTTCATCAATGTCATACCTTGGAAAACTATCTTTGGTGTAGATAACAGAAAGAATAAATATTTTTGTTGAGAGAAAAAAATGAAGACAAAGGTCAAAGGGAATCATGTAATGGGTTGAGTCAGAGAAGAAAAAGAAAGTTTCTCCAAAACAGTCTTTATATAGAACTTGTATAGAAGCCAATTTTTATTTGATATGGAAAAAATGTGGAAGCAGCAAAATACACACACAAACACACACATACGCACGCACACAAAGAGGTATTTGTGATGGGGTTCATAACTCATATTACCAGGAGATAAAGGAGCTGAGATGGTAGGTTGACTTGGAATGATGTATTTTCCTTTTTTTCAGAGATTCAGAGAGAACATTCATTTCAGGAAGCTCAGTCCTGCTTAGTTCAGATCTCAAATAAAATTCTTGGGACTCAAGAAAGGCAAAGAAGGGGCAAGCAATGCTTCAGTCTATCACTTGGGACTGTCATATTCTAGGGATTATAAAAAATACCTGGTGAGCGAATGAAAGATCAAACACTGCATAATAGTATGGCTCTGAATAGCTTGATCTTGGAAGCAACTTTGCTTAGGAATCGGTGTTTTTTTCCCCAAGCGGGTCATGTTCTCAACACGCATGTGGAGGCCGTTCACGAAAGGGGCCACCCTGATTCACCTTATAATCTCTGGTTCCCAGTATAGACTCTGGCACGTAGAATGTTCTGAATACATACTTGTAAATTGAAGGGGTACTGAAAGAGACCTTGGACATTCCTGGAGCTTAAACATCATTTAGAGCAGGAGCTATTAAACTTTAATGGACATCGGGATTACCTGGGGTGGCCCTACACACAGAATTTCTGATTCAGCAGGCTCAGGTGAGTCCTGAGAACCTGACTTTTCTAAATTCTCAAGTGATGCTACTGGTCTGGGGCCACACTCTGAGAAGTAAAAGTGCAGCGGGTCTGAAACTTCATTGCACACTATAATCATTTCAGCGAGATTTTATAAGTCCTGATAATCAGACCATATTCTTAATTAAATTAATACCTTCCAGAAGGAGGACAGGTGGGAACAAAGATGGATATGGGATGCAGGTGAGACCAAGGCAATTTAAAAATATCCCACGTTTTCGTAATGGGCAATTGAATTTGAGAACCACTGCCTTAGTGGGAACCTCCTTCTTGTCAAATGAGGTTACTTAAAGACCAGAAAGAGTAAGTGACTCATCTAAGATCGTACAGTAAGTTAATGACTTTGCCGACACTAGGACTCAGGGTGCTTTTACATCTGTTTAATTTCTACCATTCCACACTTATCAACTCATGTCAGCCCTCACTGGCTCATAAATCAAGGCAAAAATGAAATCCCTGTTTAAAGTGAGGTTTTGGGACATCTATTATTTCTTTCTTCCATTGTTTTACAAAGTAATTTTAAGTGGACACCTATTTATAGAACTTTACCAATCCAGACAAGTGAGGAGATGGAAGAGACAGGGTTATGGAATATTTTCAAGGCAAGACGATCCTTTAAAATTTAAGTACATTCTCAAACACGAACCAAGCGCTCCCTTTGAGTTCTTAAACAGATGTTTTTCATCTCCGAGTCAATGCATGGGTAAGGTTTGCTTGAGATGTACACATTAATTGCTGGCATGTAAAAGGAAGTGCCGGTAAAGTGTTTGAAAGTGGTTCTGTCTCTTAAAAAGATTAAAAGTTTCCTTCCAGAACTTGATTTCCATTAATGATTGGCCTAGTAAATATTTTCAAGTAGACAGAGCAGAGATTGTGTCTTATATCATTTTAGAACCAAATAAAGAGCCACAAAAGGCTCATAGAAACCCCAGACTTCAATATTACCACCAGGCAGAGGAGACATTAAGACTCAAAGAGATTGATTTATCAAACATTAGTAAGCGGACTGACTGGGCACTAGACATAAGCCATCCGATTCCTGATCTATTATTGTTCTTTCCAATACCCAAAATGTTCCCCCGCCAATGTCCCTTGCACACAATAATAGGTGTTCACAAATGTTTAGCGATTGACTGCATAGACTTCTAGTACCCAAATTAGGCAGCTACGGATCTATCTCCTGTTTTTTTTTTTTTTTTTTAACTGAAGTAGAAGTCAGAATCACATCTTTGGTTGAACACAAGTTGACTATTCTGGCTCAGGAGCTAAAATGGAATTCTAATCCTGATCTCACTGCTTCTTAACTGTGTGACCTTAAACAAGTGACTTCACATCTCTAAGCCACAGTTGCCTTCTTTGTAAAATGGTAATGCGGTTCGGTGGTGGAGAGGATGAAATTAGTAAGAGACACAAAAACGGTCGCCTAGTGCATAGTCTGGTATGCAGGAAAATCACTAATGACTTTATCGTAAGGTAGCCTCCCTCATAAAATACAAGTCTTGAACATGTTTGGGCAGTGGTGATGGCGAGATGGTTTGAGAAGTGAATACCAAAATCAAGCACTGCTCACATAAAAGTGGTGAACACCCTCACAAATTCATGGAGCCCTACAGCTCTAAAGACCCTTAAGGAGCTAAAATTTGAACTTATTTTCCACCTTAGGAAATGAGACAAAAACAAAGACTGTGCCTGGTGATGTTCACCATCCAGCAAAACTTCCATACAAACACCAAGGGGTGTGCTCAACATTCAGCCAGTCTGCTATAACTTCATCCCCTTCCCGTCCACCGCAAAGGCATCAGAATGCACAGATCCGCTTCGACTTAATAGAGAAGAGAAATCACTAGCGGACTTCAGTTCTTCCACCTTCATTAGTAATAAGTGCCTTTCTCATTGTTATCCACATGTAACCTCCTTCTTTACTGTTGGGAAGACTAAGTTATAGAGA
This sequence comes from Hystrix cristata, assembly GCA_004026905.1. Classification (NCBI taxonomy): domain Eukaryota; kingdom Metazoa; phylum Chordata; class Mammalia; order Rodentia; family Hystricidae; genus Hystrix; species Hystrix cristata. Next base: position 134,088 of record PVJO010002070.1, read on the forward strand.
GCTAAGTGGCACTTAGGGTCACACATCAGAGATATCACCAAGTCCAAGCCTGGTTCCTCCCCCTTCACCCTTCCCATTAGATCAATTCTGCCTTGTTAATACAATTGCATGCCAACACTAATCCCCGGAAATGAGTCTGACTGTGATGAACCTTCTCCTTCTATTTGCCTTTCTGACCCTCTACACATTTATCCACAGGCCACCCACTTGGTCACCTCCCGATCTGGAAAGTGTACTCACACATCCTTGAATCTTCTGTTGAGGTGAAGGAGGGAAGCCACGTCTGCCTGGAGAGGAGGGTCCCGGACTACCTTATATTGCAGAGGTTTGCACTCTAGGCAGAGTGGGCTATCCGCAGTGGAGGTCAACATGGCGGCATCGATCTCCAGGTGTTCATCCAGCGTGTAGATCTGGATGCCATATACCTCCTCACTCACATCCCGAAGTCTGATGGTCAGCGGTATGTCACAGAAGACATTCTGGGGGCCCAGGGAGATGTTCATTCCACTGACAGTCAAGAGCTTGATGTCATTAACGGCTCCACTAGAGTCCCAGTCGGTGGAGACAAAGGTCACCCAGATGGTTAGAGACTCGGGGACCGAGGGGTGGCGAAATTCCAGCTCGAGGTGGCAGCCTTGTGGCTCAGGGCAGGCTGGAGGGACCGTGTGTGGATTGACAGCTGAATTTGGGCTCCAGGTGCGGACACTTGACTTACAGGGCTGTTCAACATCAGGATGACCTAGGGACAAGGCAGAAAGAATGAGTTATTTATTATTAGTAGTAGTAGCACATGTTTGCAATTTATGTAGTTTACAATCATCTTAGGGAGTGGTTACATGTACACATCAGAGCTTTTTATTTTTTTTTTTTAATCCCCTTCTCTTTCCCTCCCCTTCCCCTTTCCTCCATGGGTTCCCTATCCCGTTTTTCATACTTGTTGATATCATTGGTCTGAGCTCATATTATGGCATACAGTGTTTATGTTAATCGGGGTTAATACACATGGCACATCTTTATTCCTCTCATTTCCCTTCTCCTCCTCCTCACCCCTCACCCTCATTCCCTTGGGCCACTTCCCTATTGCAAGAGATCCATCCCCTTGTCCCTTTCTATCCACCTTTTATCATTTTCCTTGTACTTTGCCTCACACAAATGAGGGACACCATATGGTATTTAGTTGTGTGTCTGGTTTATGTCACTCGACATTATATTTTCCAGGTGCATCCATTTTCCTACAAATGCCTCAAATTTGTCATTCTTTATAGCTGAATAGTATTCCATTATATATAAAAACCACATTTCCTTTATCCAGTCATCTGTTGGTGGGTATACAACCTGCTTCCAGGATTTGGCTGTTACAAATTGTGCTGCTATAAACATTGGTGTATATGTACCACTAAAGTATGATGACTTACGCTCTTTGGGGAAGATACCTAGCAGGGGGATAGCTGCATGATAGGGAATTTCTAACTTCATCTCAGTGAGAAATGAGGAGGAATGAGTTCTTAAGGGAAGACATTCATTTTGATCCTCAGAGTTTCCTCAAGACCCCAGAAGATGAGAACTGATGAGAACTCAGAAGAAAAGAGAAAGGATTCTCAGTGCCTCAGTAAACCTACTGCATACACGGCGCTCAAATCATCCCCACCTTGACAAAGAGATCTCACACGAATCATTAGACATTTGTTGAACACTATGCTCAAGAAAGTGTCTCACTATTGAGGGCACGCACAAACTTGTCTTCCACTTGGAGACCTTGCTGTCAAGGAAAGAAAGAAAGGTAGGATGCATATTTGTCAAACACACTCTAAGTCCCGTGAACTTATTTAACTGTTGTAAGGACTAATTTTAGAGGCGAGGAAACTCAGGCTCAGAAACACAGAGTGAACTGACCAAGTCACACATCTCGACGGACGTGTAAAGTTCATCATGAGAACCCAGTCGTTTTCTTGTCCTGAAATCCCTACTCTCTTTTCTCCTCCCTATTGGATGCAGGGGCCACTGCAATACACTCGAATTCTTGTTGTATTATTTTCTTTGGTGGAACCTGCTTGGATTGACAGAGCACCAGAAAATAGGCAGTAAAAAGGAGGTGAACAAGGATAGCATTCACCCTTTGGACAGAGGATCTGGGAGGAAACTGCACTCTGAATGACGGACCTGGAAGGCGGCTCTGGAGCCATCTTATCTCTCCTCCTCCCCCCATTCCATGAGGTCATTCCATACCACTGAGTTTCTCTGCGCTGTGTCCAGGCTGACTCAGGAAGGGGAGGGTCGGGGAAGGAGAGGGGAGAAGGAAGGAGGGATTCTTCTCCTCTCTCCCCAGGGAGACGATGTCTCATCCCAACTGATCTCAGCCTGCAGTGACATCTGAATTCTTCTCTGCTGAAATCACATCTAGACCCTCAGAGAGCTCACCCTTGTGTGGTTGGGAAGAGCAATCAGGACTCGATGCGGCAGTTAGCTCTAATGTGCATTAGGGAGTCTGGTGAAAGATACAGATCAGCTGGTGAGGGAAGGGTGGGGGAATCTCAAATTGTCCTATTATCCATGTTCTTTCATTCCTTCAGTATCAGTGGCTGGGTGTGGGTAAGGATGATGAACATTTCTAAAGCAAAAAGAAAAAATAATTTTTGCTTGAAAACATTTTGTGGACACGCTATCGAGTAACAGGAATCAGTATAATATGATCACTGTAAATCCATTTGGGGTGGAAAAGTTACTCCAAGGAAGGCTGTAATGCCTCCTACCTCCTGTCTCTGACCAGACAAGGGAAAAGAGAGAAGCCACTAAGCGGAGATAGAGAAGAGAAAAGCAAAACAGAAGAAAAGGAGGTAAAGAAATACACAAAGACATTTTAGATAAAATGCATCAGAAGGAGAAGAGATGAACATAACAACTTCCCCGTACACCTCCTTGATCAGGTTCCTTTAATACTCACTCAACTGCTGACTGAGCCAACCCTTAGTTGTGAAAAGTGCGAACAAGAATCCCCACCTATCTGAAGCTTTCTTCCTGTCTACTCCTCAGTGCTCGGCATTCTTGAGTCTTAACTCTGTGGATGCTAAGTCCACATGTATCACTTATTCATTCAGTACACATTATTGAGAGCAACACGTTAGAGGCCACGAAGCATATTCTCTAGGCACTGGTTAAATCATCTGTCATTAAAGTCCTATAAGATGGGTAACATTTCCTTCCCTATTTTACAGGCTTATTTCACTAAAAGTCATGTAACTTTTGCTTGATATAGAGTCTGGTCTACAAAGATTGCAATTCTTGAGTGCTCAATCAGTATTTGTTCAAAGAAGAGCCTTCTTTCTTGTTTATATGGAACTAAAGAAGAAGTTACATCATGGGGTATCAGAGTCTGCTGCCTGCTGGGGTCTGCCAGGTGAACATCCTACCTGCCTCCATGGGCTTTCTCCCAGAATCGGCAGAAGATGGGAAGATCTTTCTCCCTTCCTTGAAGAAAATGACAGTCAGTGGTAGGAAGCTGTAGGAGAGCAAAGATGACAAATCTGCTTGGCTCATGCTTCCTCCCTGGTTTCTTGTTAATCAACAGAGGAGCCAAATGCTTGCAAAAGGACAGAGAGAGGAGTCTGGCCATTATGGGCCAGTAGGTAAACAGGACGAGAAACCTCAGCAAAGCTCATTCTTGTCCGATTATTACAGATTGATGGAAAAAGGAGCCGCATCAGTCATGAGGGCCAAACCACCACCGAAGTGGCAACCACTTAACTAATCCCAGACTTCTTGAAGTGGCCATCCTCTGTGTGGGCCCCGCGCCAGGTACATTACACGCCTCAGCTCTTCTCATCCTGGCAGTAAGTCTATGACACAGGTCTTCTGAAACTCTCTCTTTATAGAAGAGGAAACTGAGACTCAGATGGCTAAGTACTTCCCTGGTGAGGAGCAGAATATTATGTGATACTGTTGGTCCAGGCAGTGGGCCAGGCTTTGAAGGAGCAAAAGTTAAAATGTCAACTACACAGCTTTTCATTGTGTTACCTATGGTAATGTCACCTACCTCACAGGGCTGCTATAAGATGCAAATGGCATGAGATCTTTAATATATGCTCATGATATATGAGTATTATCCTGAAAAGGAAGGGGGGCCGAATAAGGACAATCTGGGTAGGAGGAGGCATTCCAAGTGAAGCGAACAGCTGACAGAGAGCATGAGTTCAAATGACTACAGTTTTGGGTCCAACAGGGGAGTACCAAGTGCTGAGACTGGCAATCCAAACAGAACCCACAGTAAAAAATGATCTGTATGTCATATTAAGGAAGTAAACTTTATACTGAGATAGAGGAAGGATTATTGAGAACTTTAAACAGATGAGTGACACAGATGTATGTTTTAGAAAAATCACTGCTTATTAATAAAGATACAATGCATCCACCATCCATCCATTCATCCAACATCCACCCATCCATTCACCATCCATCCATCCGTCATCCATCCATCTGTCATCCATCCACCATCCATCCACCATCCATTCATCATCCATCCCTCATCTATCCACTGACCATCCACTGTTCATCCATGGTCCATCCACCGTCCATCCATTGTCCATCCATCCACCATCCATCCACCATCTGTCCATCCATTCATGGACCTAAAGGATAATGCCAAGCCTGTGTCCTGAGTTAGGTCAGTCCCTTGGAGAAAAGGTTTCTACACATGCTTTCTGCCTTCATGGACCTTCTAGTCTAATGAGGTCAGTCAGGACTCTACCACACTAATTAAGACAGCATGTAACTCCTACTTGGGTCCAAGGACCATCAAAGGAGATGACAAGTAAGAGTTCCTAAGCAAGAAAGATGAACACATCTAAGAAATTGTCCCAATGTGTGGGTGTGAAAAAAGGCCTGAGAAAAAGAAACAAAGTGGAAGGAAGGAAGAAGGAAGGAAAGAGAAGTGTAAAGGTCCTGTTACTTCATTATTAATTTTGCATATATGGTGACTAAGTGAAAAGTTCTATGTTTATATAAGCTGTCCATTGAAATAAGGCTATAGATGTATATAAAGATATATGTGTATATATTTATGCTGATCCAAAATAACATCGTATGAAGCTCTATACAGAGACTTACTATATGTCTATGTGTATATATACTGCAGCTGTCGACTTGCATATTGCAATAAAAACTTGGTGTCAAGCTTTTTTCCAGATGAATAGTGCAGCACACCTGAAACTTTCTAGGAAGAACAATGAAGAAAGCACTTACACAAATAAGAAGAAATGAAAACAGCAAGTGCCATGTGTTGCTCTCTCATGGAAAACCCAACATACATAAATGATCTGAGAAGGGATATGGGTAGGTCAGATCCAGCTATCTAATTCTGGGGCTAGAAATATAATATGGCAGATATATCAGGAAATATTCATGTACAAAATACAGTTTTTGCTCAAGAATTAGGAGTACATCCACTTTTTGTGAACAAAGGCAGGAAGCAAGCGCTTCTGTGATTTTATTTACCTTCTTTGAAATGAATGAAGTTAATGAGGCAGAGTGCATGTCCAATAAACATTTGTTAAATTAAAAATCTTCTATCTTGTTATACAGAGTTTAAAAAAGATAGCTCCTTGGCCTGTGATCTTAGCTCAGCTGTCCATTTCGTGGATAAGACGCTGTGTTCCGAGAAGTTCAACAACTCACTCTTGGGCACACAGCGTATCGATGAAAGGCTGAGACCAAGATTCAGTTCTCCTCACCCCACTCCCTTCACACCACACTCTTTCCCTAAACCCACAGCTACGTCTGGTATCGCTCAGGAATTTGGGAGTTTTCTGTTAGTTTGGGAAGTCCAAAAACTTAAACACACAAAGATAAATAGGATGAAAATGAGTTGAGAAATAAATTGCAGAGTTTGGCTCATGGAAAAGTTTATTTCTTCAAGGATATTAAAAGGGTCTGAGTCTAACGGATCACAGAGCCTGTAATAGGATGTGCTGAAAAAAGAACAGTCTTTTCCTGCTCTGCATGTACTAACTTTACATAGGAGGAAAACCCAGGACGGCGGCGTTCCCAGGGAGGCCTGAGTCAGCGCAGGGAATGAGGGGGCTCGGCACTGGCACTTGAACTCCATACTGCATGTCACACTTTAAAAGGCTCAGAGACACACCAGGAACAGGCTTCACCAACTGCCAGCTGGTCTGGATGGAGGTACGTGGAGATGTCTGGAAATTACATCACTCCAACAAGTGGTAGAACAAGCCACAGTGATTACAGCCAGAAAAGTCTCAGGGGAGACCCTTGCTGATTCCACCTCCCAAATATCTCTCGACTCCATCAATTTATCTCCATTCTCATTGCTACAGACCTCAACCAGGTCGACGCCACTCCTCACTTGGATTTTGACAATAGCCACTATCTGCTCCCTTTCCTCCGGACCATCACCTGCCTAATCTCATCTCCACAGCACCTGGGACAATCTTAGTAAGACGCACACCTCACCATATATGCTACTCCCATCAAGGCATGCGGTGTCTTCTCGCTGCCCTCAGTGTTAATCCAAAGCCATTCTCACCTGGTCATTTTCCAGCTCGATCGTCCAACCTCTCCCACCCCACCTTTCTCTTGATGCTACAATCTGTTTAAATGTAAGTTATATCTACTAGTAGTTACTAAGTTCCAGGATAAAACTTAGAAACTTTAAATCCCAAGAATACTTAAATGTGTGTTCCTTTATCAGTCAGAGCACGAATAACATCATATGTTACATTGTCCCCTGGAAAACTTGGACTCACAGAAAAGAATGAGAAGTGAAAGGGCTAATGAGGGCACACAAGTATAACAAAAGTGCTTCTGGCCTCGAGGATCCCTGAAAACCCCTGCAGCTATGCCCACAGTCTCTTGACCATGCTTACAAACGCTGCTTCTTTAAGTTCGCTAAACTTCCTCCACATTCTCAAACGCACTTCGTGACATCTCATGGGAAGTCTGAGTCTCCAGTTCTGAGTGAGGTCCCGTGCCTGTTAGTCCCCGGCACTCTACTTCTATTAGCACAGGCCTTTTCGCACAGAATGGTAGTTAGCAATGGCAGATGGCCACTGCAGCCGGTCCATGCACCCAGGATGGTGCCCAGGGCATACTCCCTGCGGGGCTCATGGGTAAGAAAAGATTCAATCTGTGCAAGTATCAAGAGTGTGGTCTGGTATCAGAGACACACTACTTCTTCTGTAAGATCCCAAAGTGGGTTCAGTTTGGGTGAAAAAAATTATGATTGCAGATTTCAGAAAATACTTTTTCAAAAAGTAGAGGAAGGACAGGGTGCGAGGGAGCCCGAGTGAGGAAGCACATAGAGGGGGTTCCTGCACGGGGTGGGGCCTGGCACTGGGTGACCCCCCGGGTCCCTTCCAAGTCTGACAGCCTAGGATTCTGTGAGGCTGAGCTGAGGCTTTCTCCCAGACATCCCTCTTGCTTTACATTCCAGATGGATTTGTTTAGAGTTCCCGAGTTCAACTCTCGTTTTTATTTTGAGCTACTTTAGAAAATAAAGGACAGTGCTGTCATTTTTCAACTGCACTTTCCTCTCTGATCCTGCTCCCTTGATTTAGTCTATCGCTGGCTCTTTCAACCTTCTTTCTAAAAATACAGAGGACAGCAGAGGGGTTCTCACTGATGCTCAGTGAGGAGACGGGTCCCACTCCCTCAGATGACCTGATACAATAGCGTCCCCATCCAGTGACTGTGGGCCCAGCTGACCTACACAACAGCAGGAGGGACTGGGCGGGGCAGGGTTCTGGGTGTGAGTCTCTGAGGGCAGGAGGGAGCGGCAGAGAGAAAGGCAGAAGGCCTCTGTCGGCCTGACTTCGGGGCCAAGCGTCAGAGTGCGACAACTAGCATTTGGCAAAAGGTGTTCTCTTCATCGCCCTAGAACACAGAATAGCTGTTTTTGATACAAAATAATGATGCTACGAGGACCACAGTCATTGGCCACTTGGGAGGCCTCCCTGAGCAGGAAGGGGTCTGATGACAAGTGCAGCCCAGAACAGAGACAGTTGGGAGGTTCTTCCCTCAAGTATCTTACGGGTAAATGGACCCCAAATGGAGGGTGCATGGAAGAAATTCAAAGGGACAATGAGACACATGTGAGAATGCCCTGAGTATTCTCAGAACTAACTGAAGAATCAAAGATTACTGATGCATTGGAGCCCCCAAATAGGTATGCTGCCTAGTGTGTGACCTTGCTTGCATGCACAGGCAGCTGGGATCTGGGGATATATCAGCCCCCCTGCACACTGAGTGATTCTCAGGTGTATCTTGGTGCCTTTGAGTCTTCATATGTAACACGAGAATAGCACACTTAAGGTAGCTTAAAAATATTCGTTGAACGAATGAGCATGTGAGTACTGGCCTTGCTAAGCTGATGGTATCATCAGAAGAGATGGCACCCAGATGAGAAAGATCATTACGTTCTAAAACCACACGGACACAGAACGAGTTGCTTTCTGCATGGTGCACTTCTCAGTTGTCTCCTGGAAGGCTGCCTTACCTTCTGCTTCCCGAGGGCTCCAGTGTCCTGATGGGCCACAAGGCATCGGGGAGGAGGCTTTGAAAGCATACTGCACCAGGATTCTCCCCTCCAGGCAAAGGTCACATGCTGATCCCAATTCTCTAGGAGGCCAAGGAAAGAGGGGAAATGCACCGACTTAGAAACATTTGAATAAACAACTGATGGGACGAGGTTAAAGACAACAGGACAAAGGACACAAGCCTATGTGCCCTCTCTTCTCCCCACACATGCGAAGACTTCCGGAAAACATCTGTAAGTGAAATCTGTCTCATTGCCATGGACGGTGCTAGGGCCTAAATGGCTTCTTTCTGATCATGTACCTACTACCCTGACCTCAAGCAGCCCGGCATCAGCAAGGCAGAGGCCTACCACCTGCAATAATTATGATGTCCCCTGTCGTGAAGAGGTCCACTGGAATTTGCTGTGTGCTCGTGAGAAAACCTTCTACTTCATTTACTCCTTTAGCAATATTTACCATGTACTGTACCTACTATGTGCCAGGCACTGCCCTGTGTCATGGACACTAAATATGAAGACAGCATGGCTCCCTGCATGAAAATGAGTGGGCCGGATTGAATGATGCCCTCAGAACCATCCAACCTTGACATTCTGTTGATAGATGAGTCACTCCTTAATGTAACAGTCAAAAGAGTTTCTTTACTATGCTAATTCATTTTAGCAGCTTTCTAAGGGGCCAGCCAATCCCTCAATGGGACCAGCTCAAGTGGAATACAATGGTGCCTTGTTCTGCTGTCTGGTGTATCTGGATTCAATTTCCCTTTGGCCATGACTGCCACTGGGATCCTACTTGTTGTCTAAATTTGTCATCTGTTTAGGAGACAGTCATGGAGATGGCAACAGGATGAGCCCACCTCCTGTATTATTGCAGACCCCGGACTCTGTGCATTGTGGTGACCTCTGCAGAGGAACTAGAAACTGAATCTTGATTGTCAAGAAGTGTCCCAGGCCAATCCGTCATTTCTCAAACGCAAGACCCAACTGATTCCTCTTTCATCATTCCTAGAAAATTCTCTAAGGGGAGCCAAATCTCAAGTTCTATGGCTCTCTCTCCACAGGAAAAGGCTAGGCCTCTGGGCTCACACAGCAAGGAAGGACACATCTGCGTGTGCCACAATCTTCTGGTGCTCCCCACACAACTGCTAGCAGATCATCACCAAGCCTCAATCTGAATAGGTCAAGCCCAGTTTATCTGCCCTGGTCCCTGCAGCCCCTATTGTCTTGTGCCATGGCCACATCCAATGCCCTGGGAAGCCATTCTCATCACTCTAGCTTTGTTTCCACCAGCGAACTCTGGTGAACTTCTATGTTGTGCTGTGTTGCCCCATATCTCCATCCTTGCTTTTTTAACCTGGTTGATGTTTCTCATCCTCAAGCTTTGCCTTTGATATTATTTTCTCTACAAAGAAGTTTTCTTTTAATATAAATGAATTCTTTTTAGTTCTCTGGGAGGACCTTGAAGATATAGTCAGTATCTTATGCTCTCTTTTCCACTCAGGATGCAGTATATAACTTCCTTCCTAGGATGGGTCAGCATGTGTAGTTGAGTGGATGGATGGACGGATGGATGGATGAACATCGGTCACTCAGAAATAGTGTTAATACTCATAGCTAACTTACGGCACACTTTCAAATTACAGACTTTGCATTCTCATCCCTGTTGTTGTACATTTGAAACCAAACATAGGTAGAAATTTTGCAAGCACACTAATCCTCAGTGAGAGAATTAAAAATCCCATATTAATATGTTTAGTGGAATGAAAAAGTTTTAAAATTATTTATAAAGAGTATACAACTTCATACAAAATGTGTAAGGCATAATGTTAAGTAAAAAGTCATATTTAAAGTGGAATCTATAACAGTACCTCAAAGCTCTTAAAACGAGCTATGTGAGAAAATGCTATTGGCAGCGATTTCTGAGTGGTGGGTCCTAGGTTGATCCCCCCACCACACCACTACATTTACTCTTCTTGCTTTTCTAAAATTTCGGCATGTTTTAAACATGTGTGAGCTATTTTTGAATGAGCAGTGATAATATTTGTATCAATGTAAGGGCAGCCAGGGAGTTAGAGATGAAGAGCGACACTTCTTCCGCACTGCTAGTGAGCAAAGAGTTCCTTTCCAAGGACCACGATCCACGCACGGCAGCCCCGCGTCACCTGACCGGCTTCATGACGACAATGAGATTACAAAAGTCCTGGGACGGATTCAGGAACCATAATGAGCTTAATGGTTGCTGACTCTTTCTTTTTTATTTATTTTAGAGGTTTTGTTTTGGGTGACACGTAAGTCACCCGAACTTCACTGAGTTCTCAACACAACTCAGGTTTCCAAGATTTACTTAGGGATACTGGACATATCCGGGGTAGGTATGTATTTCCCACCTTTGGTATTTATTTGATTTTAATGGATACCTGTATGTACACGTACACACACACACACACGCACACACGCACACACTACAAGATGTGACTGTCGGGAGAAGTCATCATTCTTAGCCAGGTTTTGTAACAGTCAGAGCTCAAAGGGCTGCAGCTGTGCCCTTCAATAGGGCAGCTCCCAGTCACATGAGGCTATTCAAGTTGAAATTAATCATAACTAAACATATTTAACAATTCTCCTCCTGAGGAACACTCCTCGTACTCTGAGTGCTTCCTAGCCACAGCCGGATAGCGGCTACTCTCTTGAACAGGGCAAATATCCAACACATCCATTATTGCCTCCAAAGCCCCATCGGACAGTGCTTCTCTCAGGTGCCCACTGTATAAAATGAAGTGACTTCTCTCCTTTGAAAGTGGAATGATACTAGTTATGTACCATCTTTGAGAAAACTGAGAAAACCATTATTTAAATCCTTTGTTAGAGCTAGACTCATTTGGCTTACAGGTCAGAAACTGAAGGCGGAAAAGGCAGAGAAAATGGACGAATTAGCAACGACTACAGACCCCGGTCTCTTGGTTCCTAGCCCAGTACTCCTCCCAATACACCACGGCCAATTGTTCCGATAACTGAAACCATCCAGTCAACACATGTTTGCAAGACAGATAAAAATAAAAGAGTTAGAAAAACCAGGGGTGGCCTTGAATTATTTATTCAGTTGCCCATGTGTGAGGACACAGGCTGTGGGAGGATCTGAATGTGTTTTTTTAAGGGAAACCCTCGTATTCTCTTAGACCACAGATGTGAGAACAGCAGGAGGACATGAGCATGGCCGGGGGCAAGACGTTGGCATTGATGGATGACGTGGAAAACACCAGAGGTTTTGTAGGGAAAGGGAATTTTTCAAGTAGCTAAACAGCTCTGGAAAACGTGGCATGAGATGGAAGCTAATATTTCTTGAGCACAGAGTGTGTGTGCTTGGCATGTCCCAGAGATCATCTTGTTGAATTCCTCACAGAAGCAAGGTTCAGTGGAGTGAGATGGCTGGCCCAGAGTCCCATCCACCAGGACCAGTGGAGCCAAGAAGGGGAAACAAATTACTTTACATCAAAGCTTGTACACTTTGTATGAACTAAACTCAGTCTAAATTCCATGTGTATGGGTGAGAGATACACATAAAATGTACTTCCGGTACTTCGCAGAATTTATTGAACTTGTGGACCGATTTCCTTTAGCTATGGACGATGGTCCACACAGCCGTTAACCCTAATTAGACATGTTTCCAAAATGTCAGTTTTAATTTAACATATGATAACTGCGTTATGAAATTTTAGACTGAACAAAATAGCTATTGTATGGGCCTCAAGTACCAACCGACTATAGGTTATTAAAAACATATTGATTGAAACCGAGGGCACTATGTAATAGAGACATATCTCATTACTCAACAATTAACCTTCCAATAGGTTTCCAACAATCAGATGGTATTTATTTAATGGACAATAACTGCTTTATGAAATACAAATTGAATACATACACAGGAAGCTTCATTTACAAAACTTCCATTTTTAAATGGAATGGAGGCCAAGGCTTGACCAAAAAGTCTGATACTTCTCATCACCACAGAAAAAATAAATAAATAGACGGCTGCTGGAAAGCTTGCTCTGAAGTGTCACAGGAGGGTTCCCAAACCCAGTTCTGAGCTCTCAGTGAGCTCCGAGGCTGGGGCAGGGGAGAGGGAGTTTCCCCAGATAGCCTAGGAACAGAACTTCCTTCCCGACTTGGCCAGCTGCGAAAGGAAGTCTCTAGATTCAGGGACTCAGGCTGAGGTAGAAAATTAGAGCACATGCTTCCTGTGGTATCACGATTCAATACATTTTTATATTAACAAATTAAATTACCTAACTTTGTGTATGACGTAATTGTGTTTTTTGATATATGTTTACAATGTTGAATGACGACATCAGGTGAATTAACGAATTCATCGCTTCTCGTATTTATCATGTTTTGTGTGGTGAAACCATTTAAAATCTACCCTGTTAGCAATTTTCAAATAAACAATGCATTTATCGCTGACTCGGGTCACCATTCTGTGTAACACATCATGAAAGCTGCTAGCTCTGGTCTAACTGAAAGTTTGTACCCTTTGATCAACATCTTCCCTTTCACCATCCACCCCCCTCCCCAGCCTCTGGTAGCCATAATTCTTCTCTCTATTCATAGTTTGACTTTTAAAAATTCCACATATAAGTGAAATCAGGTGGTATTTGTCTTTCTGGGATTGTTTTATTTCAATTAGAATAATATCCTCCAGATCCACCCGTGTTGCTGTGATCAAAAGGATTTCCCCCTTTTTAAGGCTAAATAATATTTTATTGTGTATATACCACATTTTCTAGCCAGTCCTCTGATGAAGGAGACTTAGGTTGTTTCTATCTCTTGGCTATTGTGAAAAGTGTGAGGGCGTCTCTTCTGCAGCCTGATTTCTGGTCTTGTAGGTCTATCTGCAGAAGTGGGACTGCAGGATTCTAAGGTACTTCTGAATTTAGTTTTCCCAGAAACCCGCATCTTGTTTTCCATAAAGGCCACATTAATTTACGTCACTATCAACAGTATGCAAGGCTTCCCTTTTCTCCACACCTTCTCCCACATTTGTTAATGTTTTGTCTTTTTGATAAGAGCCATTCTAACAGTGTGAGATATCTCATTGTAGTTTCAATTTGCACTTCTCTGAGAATTAGTGATACTGTGCCTGTTATTTTCACCTAATTGTTGGCTACTGGTGTGTCATCTTTTGAGAGGTGTCTATGGATGTTTTGCTTAATGTATTTTTACACACACACACACAGACATACACACAGTTGTAAATATGAGCTCCTTGGCACCTTTTTGCTGCTGTTTTGAGAGGTGGCGGAACATCTCCTGCATAACTGTAGTTTTGGAACAATTTAATGAAAGTGCATGGGAGTCATAGATAAGACATTGCAAAATGTGAGTTGAAGCCCAGCCCCTACCACTTTCTATGGGCTCCTGGTCAAATCTCTCAGGCTTTTTCAGCAATGACTCTTTTCTTATCTGGTGCATGAGGAAGATAACTCCTTTTTTTACTGGATTGCTGGGAATATTAATTGAATCTCTGTGATAAAGCATTCGGTACAGAGTCCATCACATAAGAGGCACTGGACAAACCACAGCAACCCCAATGGAGAAATACTAATTAATTATGATCATGGCTATTATTTTCTACCATGATCAATTTTATACATCCCAAAGGGCTGGGATGGGGTAATACACTTATTTTTTTCTGAGTTAAAGCAGTTTTAAAACAGAAGTAAATGCTGTAATCTGTTTTCATAAATTTTTTTTTTTCAGTTCTAGTGATAGAACACAAGACTTCACATGCCAGGCAAGTTCCCTAGCACTGAGCCGAGTCCATGAAACTTTTCAATCTGGTTCCCTCAGACCTGGAGCTCCCCATGGAGTCTCCATGTCGACAGGAACCACAAGAGACCATTTTATTCAGGTCTCCACCTTCGGGGTACTGCGACACCTTCAGACTCACTTTTCAGGGGACAAACGTTAGATTCAGACAGGGAATATGACATGTCTAAGGTCATACACCTAATTTGTAATAGACAAAGTACCTCAGTTTGTTACTCCGTGGTCTTCTAAAAAAACCCCTCCTCAGTGACACAAATAAACATGGGGCACGAAGATTATGATGATTCGTTATTCATGCATATTCATATATTTGAATGCACAAATATATTCATGTGCACACACATGTACTTTCATATGCAATGTGAGTTTTATAGAATATAATATGAAAGGTTTTGCCCATTAACCAGAGGCAATTTCAACCCCTGAGCTAGGAGAGACAAAACCAGTGCCTCCATCCTGGAGATTTCTAGCAATAAAAGTTTCCAAATTTCTAAAAATAAAGCAAACCTAAACATCCAATCACCTACAATATGTATCACTACTTATTTGTTTCCAGTAGCAATCATTCATTTATTCCCTGACCCAAAATTTACAATGTGGCATAGATACGAGTCGGCCTGCAGTTCCCGTTTAGCTAGAGCAAGAAACACAACAAAATTCACTCCAAGGCCGCTTCCCTTCCAAGCTTCCCTCTTTTTGGCAGGAGAGAGAGAGGGATCAGCACTCCGCAGGGCACACTCACCTTTCAAAGAAGTGACCGTCGATGGGTGGGAACCACTCCAGCGTCACAGAGTCCATTGTGTGGCTCACAACCTGGGGGGCAAGTGCGATAGGCGCCGGCTTCCTGGAGGGCTGCCAGCTCTGGTACACCAGGTCCAAGTAGCAGTGCATTCTGGCGACTTGATTGGGCGTGAAAGAGTCCGTACAGTCGTCATCTGCAAGCAGGCAGAGGGAGAGATAAGCACTGAGCTGCACGGGCAGGCATGTGAGCGAAGGATGACGTCTCCTGGCCACTCGAGAGCCAGCACCTCCCATCTTTCCTTGCCAACTCAGGGTGGCCTCCTCCAGTGCTCAAGAGTTAATGGTCTGTGAACAAATTAGTGCAGTCATCACTCCTGGAGACAGGTGAGAGGAAACAGGAGGAAGGGGAGGGTGGACAGGACTGGAAAAGGGTGCCTGAGACTGGGGAGAGAGCCGCCAAGAGGTCACGGTTAAGGACAAGGGCAAGATGAGCTGCTTTCCAGGGACTCCCCTCACCCCTCCTTCACTATCTCTCACTCATTCATTCACTTTTTTATCCACTCACTCATTCATTCCTTTATGTGCTCATGAGTTCCCCAATTTATTCCTTCCCATTCATTCATCTACCCATTCATTCATTCACATTCATTCATTCTACTTTTCACCAATACAGTGATGTTTCAAACAGACTGAGCGTCTAACACATATTCTCTACTCTGTGCCAAAGAACTGGGAAAGAGGAAATTTAAAAAGTTCCTGCTCTTGGACAGCAACTGGTCCAGTTACGATATCAAGGCCAATATACCGAATGGGTCAGGTTTGCTATACG
Organism: Hystrix cristata; assembly: GCA_004026905.1. NCBI lineage: Eukaryota > Metazoa > Chordata > Mammalia > Rodentia > Hystricidae > Hystrix > Hystrix cristata. The sequence goes on from PVJO010002070.1 coordinate 150,023, forward strand.
ACCACTGAAATCTGTGAGGTCGACCATTAATGAATGGGGGCAGACAGCACATGGGGGCAAGAGGGTGAGCCACAAAGACTGCTCATGAAGAAGGTACTTGAGGTCAACCAGATTATACGGCTGTGACTGGGAAAGAAAGTTGCGGGACCACAGGAGAGAGAGCTGTACAACCACACAGCCATCACGCCCTAGGCGAGAGCACAGGACACCAAGGATCAGACAGATCCAGAAATAGCTGAGCCTCTGCATGCAGGGTGAGAGAACGAGCAATCACATCTCCCTCGCAGTACTTTCCCCGGGACACGTGCCTAGTATGTGCCAGGCATGCAACAGGCACGGTGTACCATGCCTGACACATATTTAAACCCCTGTCCCCCAACACGAATTATGTTTGGAGTGTACAGTATTATTTCCTCCATTGTACACAGGAGAATGCTGCCCTCAGGAAACACAGGTAACTTTGCCAAGATGACAGAGCTAAGCATAAATCTGGAATTTAAGCCCAGGCAGTCCAATTCCAAGACTGTAAGAACTTCTTTCTGGGAACGAATGAAACCTTGCATAGATAAGGTCTCCTGCAGGTGGCTGATAAATGGGAACTGGGGTTGAGTCTCAGTCCGAGGGAGACAGCCATGCGAGCTCTCAGGTGTCTTCAGAGCTGATGACCTTGAATCCTGCTCTCTTTTTCCTAGTGCGAACTGAGGGCGGTGACCCAAGCCTGCCCCCCAGGGAAGCAGCTCGCCTCCCATTTCATTTCTCACTTTAACAGTGCTATTCAGCTGTCCCAGGAGCAGACCAAGGCATTGTTTTGGCTTGATTTCCGAAAACACCACTGCTCAGAGGTGTCTGCCTGGTCGGGGTTTCTGCAGCTGGGCCCCAGACAGCGGAGCGTGTTGCTCACCAGATCGTAAAATAAACCCACTAGTGAGAATCCTACCACATAAACTCACGTCTTATCAAACAAACAGAAAATAAGTTCGAGCAGGTGCTGGGCATTTGGAAATGACCTTGGAGAGAGGGACAGGGAGGGAGGGAGGGAGTTTATACACAGAAGCCGCCTCGGATCCTCTTAGTAATGTTTAACAGTCTCCTTTCCAGTACCCTGGGGAAGGCTTTAATACATCTAGAGAAAGTGAAAGAGTCCAGTGTCCCTTAACAAGCACTGTGTAATAGTGGGACTAACTGGGTCGATCATCTCAAACCGAGGTGCACCATGTAATTTGCCGAACAGCACGCCTTCTATGGCTCTCCACTGCCCGAAGTACAAACACTTCACTCTGACAACGGCCAGGTCATCAGGTAATTATTTCTTTGCTTCTAGGCACTGTGCACTTCATCTTGAAACACTTGGAAAGTCATGAATAGGTTAGACGAAGGAGAGGGACACGATGGCTAAGGGGAAAAGCGCACACAGGATCTGGTGTCAAACAGCCCAGTGATTTTACACCCTAAATGCCTCAATATGCCCATCTGTAAGAGGAGACAACAGTGTTCACAGAACACGGCTAAGATACGGAAGTGCAGGGTACAAGAACAACACTTGTGGTAAATGCTCATCATCCCACATTTGGGGTGGGGGTGTGTGTGTGTGTGTGTGTGTATTCACTTTTGCAGTTGTGTGGGTGGAAGTCAGAAAACTGGAAGCAGAAAAAAAATCCAGAATATAAAATATGCATATATGCATTTTCTATGAGCTAGCAATAACACATTCACAAACTGAACAGATAAACACAGGGAAAAATACCTGTGTTGGGACGTTTCTTGAAGCATTAGTTATTATACTATTAGCGCCAACACATCAGTCTTCTAATAGGGGACTGTATTATTTAAGGCACGGCATACAGTGAAATACTAATCAGCACTACCAAAAAAATGAGGCAACTGTATGATTTAGATTCCTCCTGTATATATCAGAGGCAGTTAAATCAACCCTGTCCCATAGAGTGGTTGTGAGAATTTGATGAGCTGGGGCACATAAAACATTTATCAAGACGTATGAGGTTGAAAAACAGCAAAGGTCTTTCCTCTCTAGAAGCTTCTGATTTATTTTCTCTTTTCCCTAAAGAAGTATATTTTTCTCTCTTTTTTTTTAACACAAAAATTAGCCATTTTCATGTTTGTCAATAAAAAAAAAAATCCAAAATGGATGGGTGATCGAGCTCTGAGGGGAACAGGAACACATCTGAAGTTTAAAGCTGCAGTGAGAAGTTGTCTGTCCAGGGTGCATCACGCAGAGACTCAGCCGCTCTCTGAATCTTGGGTGAGGTGCCAAAGAGTTCCATCTATCACAGATGCTCAGTCCCAATTAGCTAATGTCTCGAGTCAGCACCACTTGGCTCCCTCCCACCAAATCTTCCCCCCTGGTATCTGTGGCCACTGCATCCAGCTTGTAGGAACAGCCAGTTCATCTCACTCTCCTGTCCCTATCTCATCCCTAGAGGACTCCAGCTCCGGGGGTGGGGTGCTGGCGGGGTGCCCAACTACAGGCACGGAATCAGTGCCTGCACTAACTTGGTCAGGGTGCTGAGCCTGGAGGCTCGTTTTCACCCACTGCAGAGTGAGGAGAAGAGACGCTACCCGCCTTGTGGTGCTGATGAGGCGTCTGAAGTGTTTCCACTGCATGCTGGACAGCATGCCTGTTATAAATGGCACTATCTTTTTGTGTTTTAAAACAATAATAATAATATTAGTAGGCCTAACAATAAATGTATTATTAAAATATATATTTCTCATTTATATATAAAACAGCTCTTAAGTGAAATAAATCAGACACTCATGAGCACACATCGAATTGTTTCTCTGATATGAGAGACCATAACTGTAAATAAGGACAAAGAGGTGTAATAGATATTATATAAAAGGAGGATGGCGTGCAGAGGAGAGGAGTACTAGAAGGAAAGAAGGGGAAAAGCAGAAAGGCAACAGGGGAGAGAGGGGAATGGGAAAATATGGAAAATGATGAATGAACCTGCTGTAAATAGGGAGGGAGGGTGCGGGGGGGGAAGAGGGGGGAGAACCAAGATACATCATGTATAGGTACAGAATTAATGTAATGAATGTGACCATTGTATGTAGAATGTACCAATACATG